>JAODGC010015006.1:71287-90217 GCA_027574925.1 Ecitoglossa quadriceps | reverse complement strand
CCTCGTTGGATGAAGAAGATGGCAAATGTAGGTTATGTGCATTTGTGGACCGTGATTTAATATTTAGGTTATTACGTGACTGGCTTACTTAAATTTTTGAGAAAATTGCAGATCATTGGAGTGTTGTCTGAAATAAGAGAGAAACAACAAATTAGGTTCAATTCCATGGCATGCAAGTAATTATAGGATTGGTTATTGTCTACTAAATTAAAAAGTGATAAAATCATTTAGTAAATATTTAATATTGTAATAACGTTTTCGGCATGTTGCCTTCTTTACTTTCATATTTAGTTAGTGTCCAAATGAACTTATCTGAATACAATAAATCTCAAAGATATCATAACCAAACCTCAACGAAACACTTATTATTTAATTATGTATATTTTTGGGGTTTATAGTAAATTTATTAAATTTATTAAATTAATTAATTAATTTTATTATTAAATATTTTATTTTAAATATAATGTTAAGCTTGAAATGAGATATCAACAGTTAATTACAACTAAACATAGAGGAATTTTGTATACTGTGCGTCAGCGCGCCCTCTATACCCCGGTTCAAAGCTTTAACCTCTCTCTCCCATACAAATTCAAAGCCACCAAAATCATAACCTCAATTTAAAATGTTCAACCTCCATAGTTAAAGTCACCAACGGCCAAATCAAAATTCTAAGTCTCTCAAACTGAAGTACCTGTGCCAATTTCCGTCCCACACTTAAACTTGGCATACTCCTACTCTAATTTAGAAAATAACAAAAGACGACCAACGTTTCTGGCATACAATAACTCTGATCTTATCATGCCATGTTATAAACTATTATAGAAAATGTAGTTACAAAGTGTTGAAGGAGGTAACGTGCCGAAAACGTTTTATAGCATCCAACATTTAGTAAGTGCGAAAGTAAAATTATCTCAAAACATTTTATGTGAGAGTTCAGATTATTGCCATCAAATCTTTGTTTTTTTACAACACCTATTGTCATTTGATAAAAGAAACGTTGTAATTATAATCCCACTTAATAATTATTCAAGTAAATATTTGAAGCTCAAACCAGTACATGATTGTTTCCACATATTTTCATCGTTTCCAAGTTTATCAGTTTTCAAAAATAGATTGAAAAGCTTATTGAGGATTCAACTAGTCCGAATGAATTAACAACAAGTATATCAAGTAAAAACTCTATAAAAACTTATCAACTAGGCATATTTGTCGCGATAAATTTTATTGCAGTTGTTAATCACATACTAACAAAAGTAAAACGATAAAAAGTGTAAAACTTGCATTCGACCTTGTGCATTCTTATGATTGTTATAAACCTCTTAGTACCGTACACTTCGCTATACAATAGCCGCATTTTATGTCTATAGAAACATTTTTATTCTTTTATTTAACAGAAACGACGCGGGCGTTCATTTGCTTGTGAATAGTCGTATGGAGTAAATTAACATCGCATCTGGCAAATGTCAATTAATTCCTCACGTGCCCAGAATGTACTTGAGGACTAAGAAGTATGATGCATACAAATCTTAGTATGCAACTACTATAGCAAATAGTAAATAATGTAAATATACATACGTGAATATTAGAAAGTTGACAAAGAAATCTACATTTGTCAATATTTAACGTCTCCTTGAATGAATTGTTGAGTTGTTGAATTTGTGGTAACAGTAATTGCGAGTTAGTGATGACATTGTGATTTATAATATTTGGACATTATATGGTATGCAATATGTCCTTTTTGCTATTTCTTTTACATGTTTTAGTCTTTGAAACGTTGATAAAAAGGTTTATTCTTTAATGAGGTTCAGCGCTGTTTACAATATTTTGCACTGCAAAACGGACTTTGACGGTAGGCAATTTATTATGCACATTATTTCAATGACAGCGTTTTTAGTTTTAAACCAAATACTAACATTTATGTTATTTATGTTAAAAAACCTTAATAAAGTATAAGCAGCAATAATTAAATTTTATTAATATAATAAATTATAAATTAATAAGAAATTAGTAAATAACGTGATGCATACCGGAGTTTGACCTTAGGCAACTTTTCATACACAATAGTTCTATGGCATCATTTTTAGTCTCAAATACTGGCACATATTTATTGTTAAAGTATGAACATAAACAAATTAGAAGCAACAATAACTAGGTTTTATTAATATAATAACAAACAATTAACAAAAAATTAGTAAATAATGTGATCAAATATCACTCAAAACATCAAATTTTTTGTAACTGTTTGGTCCAGTTGTACTTGTACCCAAACGATCTAAATTAATCATGTATTCATCGTAAGAGCTCATCCTTTGCATTGTTCGAATAGTATATGTTGGATATGGATTTTCTTCGACATCCTCAGTAATTGTATGCTGTGCGTAATTATTACACTGACTGCCACCTTCACAAGTGCTTTCATATTGTTTAAGTTCTTTATTGTTATTCCTCTCAACACGTTCGGTATCATTACATGGCGCTTTTTTACTTGAAGCAAAATAAGCACAAATCTCCTCTAGTGATTTACCTTCCGTCTCGGGCATAATGTAATAAAGAATACATCCTCCAATCAGAAGAGATATCATATACATGATGAATACTCCATTAAGGGTGAAAGCTTTGACAAAAGTGTAGTACATTTTATTTGCGAAGAATCCAAAAAAGTATCCACTCGCAGCAGAAAACCCTGAAGCGATTGAGCGTGTTTGTGGTGTAAAAACCTCTCCAATCAAAATCCACGGTAGTGTTCTCAAGCAACAATGTTGAAAGTAACAATATGCAAAAAGACCACACATTGGAATCCATTTATGTTCCTTCCCTAATGAGCCATAGCTATAAATCGGTATCAAACTCAATGACAACATGCTCAACGTCATGGTGAAAAAGAGCAATTTACGTTTACCCAGCAATCTGATTAGGGATACACAGGTAATGCATCCTAACAACTCAAACACTCCCATAAAAGTGGTTGCTTTGAATTTGTCAATCGGGGCATGGATATGATGGAAGATTTCCACCGCGTAGGTTTGCACATTAGTAATGCCCGAAAAGTGCCGAAGATAGAAAACAAAGACCACTAAAAAGTAAGGCTTCAGAAATGACTTGGATGTGTAGTTGATACATCTTGGTTTTGAATTAGTGTCGGTGTTTGAATTGTTGTCTATGAAGGTTTTTATTGACTCAAATTCCTTCTGAATTTCTGAGTCTTCTTTGCAGACCCAACCTCGGAGCCAAGCAAGTGCAGCTTGGGCATCATCGAACCGATTCCTTCTGATTAACCAATAGGGTGATTCTGGGATGAAGAACAGAAGATTTATTGAAATAACTGGCACAAGGAGACCTATTTGAGCAACTGAACGCCAGTAGTATATAGTTCCAAGGAAGAATGAAACTAATGTGCCTATGATAGTAAACAAGGTGCTGGTAGAGAAAAGAAGTCCTCTCAGGTTTGCTGTGGTTACTTCAGAAACATATGTTACCACCTGGATGTTAAAAAAAACTAACATTAGTAGTGTATCAAAATCATACAAAGTAAGCTGAACAAGAATACGTACTGGAGCTTCAATTACACCCAATAATGTTCCAATGATAGCTAGCGCCACATATAAATGCCAAACTTCAGTTGAATATCTAAAGATTATCCACGACAAAGCAAGAGGAACATTGGCCATTTGCATTGCTCTCCTGCGACCAAATTTCTCCGAATAAGGTCCAGATAATAGGCAACCAAGTGGAACAAAGATTAAATTTATAGCACCTAAAAGAATTCTTTTAATTCATAATTCAAGCACCCAACTTGGTAAAATCTTACTAATCCATGATAATTGGTCTCGGGTAATACTGAAATCAGTTGTGGAGTCTTCTAGTCCCCCAATCAATACTGTTGGAAAACCCAGTGTCATTCCAAACCCTATTAACATCACATTCTTCACAACCACCGCCAAGATCTGGGGCAGATTTCTCCGAAAATTTGTTGTTGTTGTTAACATGTTGGTAATTAAATGTTGGTTCCTTACATTTCTACAATTAAGAGGTTTAATTAACACTGACTTCAAAATAGTCTGATCACTTGGCAAAACTTCAATTCTACAAAATATTTGTTGTTGATCAGGCAAACATAATCAAGGAACAAAATACAATGTGATTATATTCATTAATTACTTACAAAGTCGGAGTAATTGCAGTAGGTCGGTGCATTGTACTTTGAATTTTGTTAATTGTTGTTAACAATACTTGTGGTTTCACATGCTTTAACTGAACACTAGTTTCTTTAATTTGTTTAGTTTATTGAGGTCAGTGTCACCGTTTGAAATGTAACTAAAACGTGTTTGTCTTTAAGTTGCTTGTTGCAGATTTAATGTTGCAAAAAAATGTAAACAATTCAACTTGAGAGAAAACATTGAAAAAGAGAAGAGACACTGGAGGCGCCGGGTATCGATCCCGGTACCTCTCGCATGCTAAGCGAGCGCTCTACCATCTGAGCTACGCCCCCGGCCGGAATCTAAATGTATTGGATTGGTATTTCATAACTTTATATTTGATTAGCATATTTTATAATATATATATATTTATTGTACTTACAATATGTATCATTAGACTCGTTAGGTCATAATTACATTATGTTAGTTTGCACCCTAACACTTCCATTCCCAGACTACTAAATCTCCCGCATTTGTTACCTGATTGTCAATTGCCACCCCAATCCTCCCACTATGATGAAGATTTGTAAATAGAGGAGACAAGTTGAGAGCAGTAAAAGACAAAACGTGAGAGCATCAACTTGCCCCTCGATAATATACCAATATTCAACGTATATTTCGTCCGTGATTTCCTACCCATAATCAGGGACGACAAGCTGTTGATAAGCGATTGCTTCAAGCAATCCCAAGACAGTAATTTACATATCAACCCAAAATTATCTTATGCAGATAATGTAGAACGTTTAAATAAGAAAAAAATTACAGAAACTAAATTAGTTCAAAAATTATTGCAAATGATTGGTACTTGGTACTCCAAAAGCATCCAAATTAAGAACCAAACTGAAATGAACGCACTACCCTCACCAAACAATTTGTTTATGTTGATTTATTTGATATGGTTCTACTTGGCGTATGATTGCAATTTGTCGCTTACTTTCTGGTCTAATAGGGATCTATTATGGCCCCATAAGTTAATAAAACACGACCTGAGTTTAAAACCAGCATCTCTATGTTTATGAAGATGAAATAGTCTTAAAAATTCTCACTTAATTGTCTATATTGAAGTGCAATTAAAAACGTTCAAGTTCTATGTTGAATCAATTTCAGATGTAAATATAGAAAACAACTTCCACTAGAGTTTCTTGTATAAAATATATTCAAATATGTAAGCACGAAACAAGTTAAATCTCACGCTGGTAAGTGAAGCGGAATGCAGAATTTCTATGATAAAATATACATGAAACCAAATAAAATAATTGCCATCAGATTGGGCCTATTATCCAACCTAGTTTCCCTCGTGCATAACTCAAGAATACCTCCCTCGCAAACGTCATAAAAAAAACAAAATTGATGGAATCGCCAGAAGTGCACGAAATAACTGTTCTGGTATTGTTTCTGCACTTTTCTGCAATTACAATTCCTCCTTGTGCTGTGCCCCACGTGCTACCAATCGCTGACGGTAGCTCTCCGGTCTAATGGGCAGCGCCCTCCAGAACTCGGCGCGTTCCATGAACAATCTGTCTTCGTTACGCATCTCCCATAGCGCATCGCCCTCGATGTGGAAATAATTCATCGCCTTGGAGTCGCGCACGGGCTGCCACTTAACGGGGGTTTCAGCATCGTTGTCCGGCGTTGGATTGCTGAAAAACAACATTCGTTTCAACGCATGCAAGCACGTAAAGCCTACTTGGAAATTTACATCTTGTGACTTGATCTTGTGAATGTACTAAATTATGTTTAAATTGCCAACACTTGTCTGCCAGACACAAAAAAAGGGGGATGGTAATTAACAGTAAGTACCCGTATTTGGCGAAATTTGTCCACAGTGCCGTCATCAAGTCAGTGACGCGTAGGTCTTTCTCGTCTTTGATTTTGTCGGGGAAAAGACTGTCGCCGACGGGGAAAAGATATTGCAACTCATCAGCATGGCACACACCGTAATCATTCACTTTGTCGCCGAAAATTTCTGAGAAACTGCCTACACCCCGATGGGCAAAGAGATAGTAATAAACTTCTTGGTTAGGAATATATTTCTTTTGTAGATAGGTAGCAAGATCAACTCCATTGTGGAACCAACCATCTGTGTAAATCTACGCCAAGAACAAAATCACGGTTTTTAATTAGCTGTTAATTAACAGCTACTAGTAAAAATAACATACGTCAATCACTGCTTGCTTGGTAGAATTATCAGCAGGACGTCCATGTAGATAAAACTGTTTAATAGCTTGCGAGACCCCAGATGGGTTATCAGCCAACTGATGATATTGCAAAGACACCGCCATATTATAATCAAAGTTGCTGTTCAGTTCATCTAACAATCCAGGAACACCATAAAGAGCTAAAAATCAACTTACTTGGAAACTTGCTTGGAATAATTTTCGAACATACCAGAAACCCTCAAAGCACCATCGTCTCTATTAATACCATTCATCCAGGGAACATTGTGGACCTTTCCCGCCTTGATCAAATCAGCTGGGAAGCCAGTTAGAAAAGCACCTTCATGCTCTGGTTCAACTGCAGGTCTGAATGGTATCATTGGATCTTTATCCCATAACATAAAATCTTCATCCATAGAAGCAATCTCAATAGCATCCTTGGTCCTAAGACACTTGACCAACTCTTCTGAAGTCCCCACGGAACAATTTAATAATCGTCCTAGTTTCTGTGCGTGTTCCAATCCATGGTCTTCATGCCCACAAGCCCATAGACACAAAGCAGTACCACTTTGAGAAATACCTCTATGAAATAACCCTTTGGTAAGTGGGGACAACATGTGCAACTGTACACTGGCACCACCTGCACTCTCCCCAAAAATAGTGATGGAGTCTGGATCACCTCCAAAGGCTTCCGCATTCTTCTTAGCCCACTTCAAAGCAAGTACTTGATCTTTAAGACCATTATTTCCTGGCACTGTGAGATCCCCAGTACTGAGGAAACCAAGTGCACCAAGGCGATAGTTAGGCACAACCAGGATGACATCTCTATCAATAAGAATGTCAGGTCCATAGAAGTAGGTATTACCTGCGCAGGCAAGCCAACCACCACCATGCAAGAAGAACATAATTGGAAGTGGGCCAGTTGTAGTGGATTTTGATGGACGGTAAACATTTAGAAAGAGACAATCTTCAGATCCTTCTAAGATATCACTGCGGGTGTAAATGTTTCGTTGCGGGCAGACTCCATGAGGTTCAGTGGCATCTAAAATACCATCCCATTGATGATAAGGAACTGGTGGCTTTAAGAAATGCAATGAGAGATTAAAATCATGGTAAATACATGTGTTTCTCGTAAGGACAATTGTTACAACGAATAAAGAACTATGGCAGCCTTGTCAATAGCCTATTATTTATCTGTTTGTTTTCCATTTTATTGCTTTTCTAGTTCATTGACGTTGAATTACCACTGCATTAATCACAGCGTAATGAGTTATGCTGGTAACTAATCTGTATGTCAATTCACGCACATGAGCGACCTAATTACATTTATTCATTAAGTAAGTTATGTGATTAGATGGGGATCTTTTTTTTTAAATCGCTGCTTTATTGTGGTTGAATGGAAAAACTTCCAATTGAAAGCAGAATCATATAATACAACTTACATCAGTGACAAGAAGAAAAAAAATTGAAAATCAAATAGTTTCTGTTTGCAATCACATAGATTATTAATCAAATTATTTTTTGGTAGGTTTAAAGGTACCATGGATACTGACAATAACCTTTCCTCTCCTTTGTATATTTTATTCTTTCAATTTTGGTTTCGGTTTGTTGCTTTTCATCCTGATGTGTGTAATAACATATTAATTCCTTTCTACAGGTAGTAATAATACAGTTATCTGTTTGATTGTGCTCATTCAAGTTTAAAACATTTTTTTCGCAAATGTTCCACATTTCGCATCGACCCGTGGCTCATCTGTCCGCGGATGAATATGAAAGTACCAAGCCCAGAGTAAATTCCTCACCAACAATATAACCTAAGATCCAATTGCATCAAATCTACCTATCTTTCCTCCGGTTATAAGCAAGGGGTAAATTTACCCAATTATAACCAATGAACCAATTAAATTGTGTATGTGTTACCTTAAATCTCAACTCCCCCACAGGTGGTTCCGCATACGGAATGCCAACGAATGCGTCAATCAGCCTCCCTTTCTTCGTTCGCATTTGTGTACCACGCAAGATACCTCCAGTGCTCTGTACCAAAAGGTCTTCATCGTTATCAACCTCAGCCCGACTGTTGTCAATGCTACACCAGAGAGTCACCAGTAAGGCACAGACCACGAGGTGGATTGACTGCTTCGAAGGCATCGCGCCACCGAAATGACCAGTGCGTAGTGTCGGCATCGGATTAAATACTTCTCGTATACCATTGCGATGCTGACCGGCACAATTGGCTGAGGATATGATCGTAGTCTGATGTTAATCCGGAGCAGAGGCGTGAAGTATAACCAGTCAACCAGAAGCAGTCGAGGTGACTGGTCCTCGTTACCATCAGGACACGTCATACAGACTGAGATAGCAAACATGTTTCAGTCATAACAATATTGTTGCAACGATGGAATTGATTATATAGTCTGTTGATTAGGAGAATATTTATGTGCTTGTAACAATACAAGGTGTTTGAATATTTTCAATATTTATATTGTGTATGACAGTCTGACGATTGACTATAGAGAATTAATAATATTGAATCAGAAAATTATATTGGTGACCTTGTTAGATCAATTAATAAAAATGGATAAAAATGTATTTAGTAAAGCAGGTAATGTTGTTAATTACGGAATGCAGTAAATACAGAAGAATGCAAAATATAAAATCAAGTGAATGGTAACCTTGAAATGTAATATTGCATGTTCTCCAATAATTGTGTTATGTTATTAGCAGAGTATATCATGCATGTGTTGTACAATTCTCCTAACTGCATAACTTTGATTTCGGGAAATTCTACTGAGTTTTACAATATGTGCTCCGAACTGCGCAAACCCATATGGAGCAGATTTGTCACTTAGGTTAGAATTTGGCGCTTATCAAAAAATTTCTCGTTTACCACAAAAAAAAGAAAATATCAAAGTACAATCACGACAAAGATAGATTGAACGTCTGCGCGGAAAACTTTTGCGCATTGCATATCTGTCACTGCATCTTCGTACATCTTCGTGCCTCTTCGTAGAAAATTCTGCCGTGCTCTAATTTTGTGTTACATTGCTTTGTCGAAAAACACCAACAATACAAAGAAAAAGGGCAGAAGAATCAGAAATTCTTAGTTATGTCAAGACTAAAAACTTGAAAAATGTCACAAAATCTTTAAAACTATAACTAGGTAAGAAACCACATGTATTGGTAAATTTTGGTCTTCTTAAATTGATACCTGTAAGATGAGAAAACCTATTTTTTCACAAATGTTTTGATACTTCATGTTTTACTGCAAAAGGTGAGCCGTTTCTTACATTCTCAATTCTGAAGTGCTTAGAATCTTTCGTAATCACAGCTCTTTTATTATAGATATCTTTTAAGGTAATACCATAAACATACTGTTTCCAAACTATGAGGCCTAACCTCTTACCTTGAAGATAAAGGAGTGTAAAGGAGGGCGTGGAATAATTGCTAAATATTAATTCCTCATAGCACTGGATATAAATAAGAAAAATCAGTATAAGAACTGAAGACATTTGTATGTAAACAGTAGTCATTCTAAATCGGTTTAGAGTTTAGGCTAACCTAAAAGTAGAAACCACCACTAAAATCTGCAACCAAATAATTATACTTGAATTGTGCCCTGACTGATTGAAGGATATGGTTGAATGAATAACTGATTAAACTACACGTTTGATACATTTATATTCTTTGTACATTATAAAGAGACAAGCTACTGCTTTCCAGTCTGGGTGGCCACTGAAGCTGTCTCTCGTAACCTAAAAATTTCTTAATGCTAATGGAAGTATATTGCTTAACACTCGGGTAAAACAATATCCAAGTGGGACTAATAATGGTCTGGGAATGACAGTGTGGGAAACGATACTAATTGTAATCGAATTTATGACCTACCAATAAACATAGTAAGAATACTTAACTAAACTCCATCGTCACTTCATGATGCTCTTATTATAATTAAGATTTAAGTTAATAAACAATCTATGATTTACGCCTAATACAGTTGTACAAAAGAGTAGTTGAAATTAGTAATTGAAATAGAAAAATTAGCTCCGTGTTCAATTTTAATTGTGGCATCAATAAAACGTAAGAAAAATTACCTGCTTGACTTGGTTCTCATTTGAAAATGTTAATTTACTAATATTGGAATATCCGCTAGTGTTAGTAAGTATTGTCAATATGCATTTGGAATAAACTATACTTGTCCTTTAGAGATTCGCTTATAAAGATGCGCACGTTTTTCGGCCCTTGTTCTTGGTTGCACCACCACTCTTTGTTCATACGGAGATAACCTATGAACCACATTCAAATCAACCATAGCTTTCTCAGGAATATCACAAACCATAAAAGCACACGTATAATTCCCTGACCCTGGGTCACTGAAAATCAATTCGTTGTTTTCCTTGTCCCTCCAATTTGTATAACTAACTTCTTGGATCAACTACAAAGCAAAACAAAGCAAAAGCTTTAAAGCAAAGGCATAGCCTGCAAAAATGATACAGGTATTACTTGAAATCCTAGTCGTTTAGCATATTTCTGCATATTAAAACTAGTAAAAATCCCACTGGCGACATGTATTTGCAATGATCTGGCCACATCCAAACCCACTCGCATCAATTGAAACCCTAAACCCAGCTTTCTGTATTCCTGCTTGATACATAGCATGTAGTACCGGAGGAAAGAATCGCATTTGAATTTCTTGAATATGTCGATTTTTCGACTCAACGCAGTTTGAATAGCTGTGCACTTTCGACGTGCTTCCCCATCTTGTAAAATCGTCCTGCTGAATACTCGGTCAAAGCTTGATTTACGGGATACACGCAGTAATAAAACTCCAGCTAGAATTTCCTTTCTACCTTCAACACAATTACATGAAAATGAGCAAACACTTAATGAAGTGACTTAACAACCTTTAAACCATTACTCACATATACAAAACTGGAAATTTCAAATGGTTTTTCCGAATGTTGCATGTTCTAGACCTTAGTCTACCACATGCCAAATTGGAAATCAATCGAAAACAAACATACAAGTTTTCTATTTACAGTTACCTTCATTTTTAACCACTTTAATTGACGTGGAATCCTTTAAGGTATACAAGATATGATCCAACATGCTCTGAAGAGATACAGGATCATCACTTAGCTCAGTATTACGACAGAGAACATCATTAGGAATAAAATGCTCCTTGAGCAGTAATATCACATTGTCAAAATCTGTATCTATCACATCATGAATGGAAAATCCAGTATTTAAAGTTGCCCAATGTACTGGAGCAGTGAAGCTACGTTGACTTTGTCGACCTTTATCATATTCTTCTTCTGCATCAAGTTTTAACTGCCGAAGATACTGCTGTTCAAGACGATATCGTCTACTCATTTTTTAATAATCGAAGTCAATATTAACAATTGAAAAACAAAAATAATTCTTCTTAAGGAAAAAAAAAATTTGCCTCAAAAAAGATTTGTATAATTTTCATCCCCAACAGTATGATAAATAATTGCAAATGTCAAACATTGTTAAAACAAACAAAAAAAATTATCATATCTGACACTTCCATCATTGCTTGAAGTACCATAGTAACAAAAATGTTGAACCATCCTAACATATGATGGTATATCAGAGCTCACTGAAAGACCTAAAGAGTAGAATAACTGTATAATCCATCGTACTACCATTAATCTACTTGTACCACTTTCGCCGCAGGAAACCAATGTTTTATTTTTGTTGTGAAGTCTGTGACGTCTTATTTTTTTTTTTCAAACAACTATTGCATTACGTATCATAGTACTATTCCTGCAATGTACGGCAAACTATATTTGGTACACTGTGCTGCTCAGTTTTGTATTTCATTTTGCTTCCTGTTTGTCGGGTTATTATATCGTCCTGAGTCCTGCATTTCCTGGTGTGTGTGCTTCATATGCTCCGCGTTGCGCACTTGTATCGACCACTGCAGTAGTTACAACGCAGGCAACCCACTTTACACGAAAGTCAAACACTCGCTGTTGGAAAGAAAATATTCAAGTTGTTGAATTGTTGAGATGGTCGTTAATTAATTACGTGGCGGATGAAAGAAAATATTTGTTTTTTCTGTGAAATAATGAATTGAACTGTGGCAAAATGTTTAATTGAGCAATGTGAAAGTTAATTAAATTGGTACAATGATCAACTTTGTGCTTGCAATGTAGATTGGTCAGTACATAATTCAAAGTAATAAATTGTTGGAGTATGGCTGCACTTGTTACACATGCAAATAGATAATTAAAATCTCCGTTACAATAGAACTTGAAGGCCTTGAAAGATTTGTTGGAAATATATCAGGAAGAAGTAATTTGCTTTAGTTTTAAAGTGTATCATAGAGTATAAGAAACAAAGCAACTGCCTTATTCGATTTGATTCCGTAACCTTTTTCTTTTCGAATTGTTTTCCCGGGAGCGTCATGGTGGAAGAACATCGGCCCACTCCATGTTCGCCTCCACTGTCACTGCCAGCACACGCCAGTCCACGACGAGCGTGCCGATGGTACGGACGTAACTTCAGTGCGCTCATTCGCGTAGTTTTCTTCCTTCGCAGATCCCTGAGTTCGTCAGATAGCACTTATCATTTATTTGTAGTCGCCTAGTATTTCCAGCGACTATCATTCGATTCGTAGTCCATTCGCAGCACGCCGATAACGAATCCACTGACACTGCCCTTATCAGTAGCGCCAGCAAAGCGCGCTAGATTCGAATTGCTTGTTGTATTCGCCCAACAAGCACTGCGATTGTCACTTCGTATGGGGAGCGTTTATCTCGGGCGCGCATTTTTTCAGTCGAAGGTGAGTGCGCCGTACCGTTTGCAATAAACAAACAGAAGTGATGCAAGTGATGATCTGATGATGACCGAGGCGAAACAGATTGCTGACCAAGAGCAGAGTGTGGAGTAAATAAAAGACTAATTGGGTTGGGATTTAATCAACGGAATTATGGTGAGTTGAATGGTATGAAATCTTCATGGAGATGCACTTGGTTGAGTTAATAGTTTATTTATCATAATTAGATGCATCGGTGGTGCATTTACTATGTTTAATTGATTTACTATCAATTTGATTCAGCTTTATCTGATGTTTTGTCGGTTTAGGAGATGAGATTTAATTAAAATATTAAATTTTATCGAGGAAGGTAGAAAGAGCGAATTGAATCAACCTATTAAAAGAATTGATTATTATATAGCAATGAAGGAACATTGAATTTAATTCCCACTGTTTAATTAATAGGAAATTTCAGTATCTCACTAATTAAGTTTATGGTATTAATTAATTTGCCAGGAAAATTACATTAATCACGGTTGCTTCTATTTCTATTTTGTTTTTAAATCTTTATGTCCAATTCTATTAAGTATATGGTACTCTAATTAATTTTTATTTTTATTTAGTGTCAGAGCAGAAATTGCAAAATTAAGTTTGGAAAGGTGGAAACAATTGAAACTATTTCATCAGCGAAATGCATTATTTCATGGATTAAAGGGACAATTAATTCAATTATTTATGTTTGATTGATTAGAAACTTTACTATTTGCATAAACATTAGTTAAGTCAAAGGTTTCAATTAGTTTACTAGTAACCTGCATAAAAAATGATTGATTTTCCTTACGATTCTATTAGGTTCTTTAATGTTTAAGTCCAGTTTCGAATAATTCATGTTTATCCAAGTTAATATATTTTGTAATTATTTTACCATTAATTTTATTGGAGCTTAAGAATAATATGCCATTTTAAAAAATTAAATTCTTCGAAAAATATCTGTAAACATGTCTGAAACATGTATTAAACTTTTTATCAAAAGAATTCAATATTTCATCGCATTCATGATGACAATTAATTCAATTATTTGTGTTTAATTGATTGGAAACTTTACGATTCGTATGAAAAACAATTAAGTCAAATTTACTCTTTCCCCCTTCCGTGTTTTGATTTATTAAAGAATAAATCTATTCTCTCTAAATGAACTATTTTTGACTAAGATAATATATAGTTAATATCCTGTAGGTGTTTCCAAAAATAACATTTCTTTCCTTTAATTCGTTTATATATGAAAAGAAAATTCGTGTTTTTCTGTACGTACAACGTCAATATGTAGGCTTCACATAGGTAGGTACTTGTGATGTGGGTGGATAAGTCGTAAGAATGGTCAAAAGCAATTCTCTTCGTACTCCTCGTCCTCTTCGCGTACGCGCCTTGCTGGCGTCGGCGTGGCCTGTATCTGGGCGCCCCGCATCCACTGTATGTGAGCTAATACTGTCTCTTGCCCGTCACGTCCGCATGCGTGTTCTTTGGAAATTCGCATTTTGTTCGCGCACCGTAGTCTCCAGCCACCCAGTCTGTGGTCGAGAACGTGCGTTTTCTTCCAGGCGTCACGCACGTGCCGAAATCGGCGCGCTTCCTGGTACATTTCCATCCGCAAATCGCCACTGTAAGAACAGTTGCGCATGCAGCTCGGCGCGCGTGAAAAAGAACACGTTTTCTCTTTTGCTCTTTTCTTTCACGCGTAGTGTCGTGGCCTGCAACGACTTACACGCGGTTCTTCTGCTTCATTTTCCTTTCTTCGTGTTTGCTGGGTGTTTACTGGGTGCACAAGAAGCAAATGGAGTAAACAGCAGCTTGTTCGATTATCGCCTTGTTAGGATGCTGGGATAGAAGCGGATGCAGTGGGTACAGTTGCAACAACCGAAAAGTATGGACGAGTGTGCGCTTGATAAACTTTGGTGTACGTGAGTAGAGAGCTTGGCTGTTGTAGCCACGAGCGGCTCTTTGTTGTTTGCTGCACATCCAAACGCAATGCACTTAGCTCCCATGGATGATGACGCGCGGTGTTGAGATGATATCAGGCAAAAGGTACAAATGGCGATGCACAAAGGACTTGCAAACTAAACCCGACAAGAACTTACAAGCTAACATCACTTCACATCATCTAACAACATTGCAGCACCAACAAGCGCGTTCTAAATTAAAATCCCGAAGTATTTCAAATATTTCCTCAGCAAGTAGAAATTAAATTATCTCTGTGTCATTACAACAAGTTAGTAAACTTATAAATCCAATGTGAGTAAATACTAAATCACTCTCATTTAAAAATCCGTAATTTTTCATCTGTACGCTCCGGAATTCAAAACATTTTCAAGGAACCAAATTCCTTATAGATTAATCGAATGCCTAGAGTGTATCCGAGTGAACCACACTTCTCATCCAGATAGCTAAGCCTCATCTTCAAATCTCCAAATCAACAAATAATAAAAATCCAGAATTAGATTTGAATGGACGTCAAAGATAATATCACGTTTCAATACGAGCAGAAAACCACAGAGCTGAAATGTAATAGAAGACGTCTATGTGGAGGTCTTGACTCGTCCATGCCCTGCAATTGAAATTTACTTCTTCACATCAATACATTTCGATGCGCATTCCTCATAAGTCGACATGGCTGGGATGGTTCAAAGCAGAAGATAGTTTGGTATTGAGGAGAAGTCCTAAGATGGCGTCCCATATCCGTATTTGGGCTTAGTAGACATGCACGTTGACTTACTTGGACTTAGATCAGATGAAACCCAGTCTTGCCCTCTACGTACATGGTAGACAAAAATAGCTGTGCAGTGCAGTACACAACGAATGAAATTTTCAATTAAAAAATTAGTGTGGATGTATACACTGGGTAGATGTATATTTTTCAAGTTTGTAACGCCCGTGACATTCTGCTAATTGCCGAAATTCCTGCCTGATCTTGATTCCTGCAAAGAATCAAGCGAAAAAGTGAGATTGGGATAAAGTGTTTAATTTATAGGAGTAATAATGCAGTATCCAATAAATTAAAATTCTCTTAATTTTATCTCCAACGTGTTGAAAGCAATTTGCAAATAGCTTTACTTTTTAAATTCTAGATTTGTTAATCTCCTGTTTATACAAAATTATATCTCTGATAGATTTTAATTATATCTGATTTATGTAATCTTACAACTTGATAATCTAGAATTATCTCAATATTTGCACTGCTCACATCCACCTAATCTCAATCCCCTTTTATCGTATCCTAATCTAGCATTTGAATCATTTGTCTATTTGTCTATTTGCCTAAACTGTTTGTTGCTCCAGTCGCCAATTTGCCAATCGCATGCTGTGGTTTGCTTTGCCTCAATTCATGCACTCCGTGCAATGAAAATTGATAATTTCCTTCCTTCGCTTTGCCACTGCCTCTGGCCGCAACTTTGCTCAAGTACCAATTCTCACATACGCACACATATGCTTTGGCAAAGTTCTATCTGAAACCCCGCTTTGAACAGACCCTTGGTTCTCAGGTACCTACTTATCACATTTGCACTAGTTGCCGGTTGTAATGTGTCGCAAAAAAACTAGTTACAGGATGTTGCAATGATGCCCCCTCTTAGATAAAATTGTAGTGCAATAACATTTGTTTGCGATTTATCTAGGCCAGTAAAAATGTACACCCGGAAATAATTTGCTGAAGAAATATTTCCGGATAATTGAATTGGGAATGGATTTCCATTGTGATCCAGGTTGAGTCGATTACTTTGTATTTGAAAATATAATAATATTAAATATTCTCTGGCAATTTTTTTTTAACTTTTGATATTCAAGTAACCTAGGCAACCCTCATTACACCAATTTTCAGATATGATGGTTGCATCTTAATCGGTCATTGTTGCATTTTGCAAGATTCTTGGAATTACATATCATGTAAATACGTTCTTTTGTTTATAATAACTACTCTTTCACTCTGAGTACAGTGCATCATTTCATCTCCCGAGGGCTTTATTATAATGTCGGCGTTTCATGCATTTCATATTTTGACACTTCTCCAAATGTCATAACACAACTTTTTGCAAGCTTAATCCATGTTACCACAGTTTACAACATGTCCTATAATTGCATAATCCTTTTCATGACCCCCTGTAGTCTTGCACATACTAATCCAACAGGAATAATACGCCCTGCATTCTCCCTCAAGTGGAGTTCTTGCAACTAGTGTTTGCACTGCTCTTCTACCTTTCCCCAAAGCCATCTATAAACGCTGCAACATCCAATCCCCTTCCACCTTTTTAACTATATTTAACCCAGACATAATCACAAGTATCTTCCTACCACTTCACCTGCCATTTACAGTTATATAATATCTCCTATTCATCCACCCACATGCATAGGAGCATAATAAAATAGCTCCTAGCATTACTACGTCATTTCCCACATCAAGCCTGTTTTTCAACCCTTCCACGTATGAATTATGAAATGCGCAAGGCTAAATGAAAAGCCCTTCGTTCGCTGGCAATTTGCATGACGCCGGCAATAAACGGTCAACATGTCCACCCTCGCGTATTATCACATGACCACTTCCTGCGAGTGTCCACCCTGTGTTTGCCTTCCAGTCAGTTACCCGTTGGCGTCGCCAGTGAGTATCGTAATGCCTCCGGATGGTCGCTTATCAAAATTCACATTTTTTACCATCAGACTACATATGACCCTTTGTGTGTTTGGACTGGGTCCTTTGGAATTGTACGTGGGATGTAGTTGGTTGTCCTTCATTGATATGCAGCATGAAATGTGGTTATCGCCATGCGATCCAGTACTTTTGTTTGCACTTGCAGATTGTAACTGTGCGAGCAAATAAACTAAACGAATTAAATGGGGTTTTGATTGAATTTTGCAGCCTAGGCGGCTCATGAATGTCGCACATTTGATTGTGGGCTGTTATTATGGCTAAATGTAACCCCAGTTTGGAAGTAAATGTATTGAAATTGATAATGCATTCAATGAGAACGTAATTAAGTAGTAGGGGGTGGGGGGTGGTTATGTTATTCTGATATTACAGTCTAATTTATAGCTAAGGAATCCATTGCATTTTAAGATTTGTACAAAGAAAACAATATTGGCATGTGATTAATCTCATTTTAATTATCAAATCTATGATCGCCCAGAAATATTTATTCACTAGCCAAGATGATGAAACATGGTTAAAAGTAAATGAAAAGTAATTTCTACGTTAAATCCAAGTTTCACGCGATTATTCACTTTGATTTAGTAATTAGAATCAACATCCAAACGAATTCACGCAAATTCTGGAATTGAAATACCTTATCGGTCCATTCAGTTGCAAACCACTAAGTTACCTTGTTTTTCATTTCTATTTTTGCGCCACTAAAACGGAAGGGGTAGGATTTGGAACAAATTGGAATGCGACATGCGTCGGATGTCTGATCACAAGCACATGATAACGTGTTTATTTAATCCTGCAGTTTCTATATTCTGTATTTCTCAAATAAAAAAACGTTGACCAGTTTTTCACCTAATTTGTAAAGTATAAGTCAATGACCACAAACAAATCAATTTATTCCTCATGTTTTCTATTTTTAATGACTCATTAAATTCCACACAAAAAGCTAATGAACCGTATGTAATCACATGTTGCTATCCGCCATACTTTGCAATTTTTTCTGCAACAAACACACATGTTTTGTTTGCGTTTAGGTCGCCACCGCCAGAGCTGGAGGCAATACGTTGTTTTCGCCACCAGCGCCGGAAACGTCCGCACGTCATCCAGCTG
>JAODGC010015006.1:42930-71187 GCA_027574925.1 Ecitoglossa quadriceps | reverse complement strand
GGTCGCCACCGCCAGAGCTGGAGGCAATACGTTGTTTTCGCCACCAGCGCCGGAAACGTCCGCACGTCATCCAGCTGCGGCATGTCAGCATTATTTCGACTTTGGAGCGTAATTGAATTTAATAACTTGCGAGCGCGCTTTCATCGCCGCCGCTCTCGGTGCGCCACAGATCAAACGCTAATCGCGCGGCCCGCCGCAATCTACGCTTTATCTTAATTGCCTTGGGCGCGTGTTCCGCTATTGCCACTGTTTTGCATTTCGGCACTGTGCATGCAAATCGGTAATAATAATAATAACATGGGAGTGCAAGGAAAACACAGCAGAAAAAATGTGGGCAAATAACGTTAAATCATAATGGGGATTTGAGCTTTAATGAGGCAATCAATGAAATCCGTGAAAATCGTTTATTAGCTGCTGTTATTTAAATGTTTTGTATTGAGATGAGTTCACTTTCACACTTAGCGAATATTTGATATTGTAATAGCGTTTTCGGTAACAAGACGATTTATTTATGAAACAAGCAGTTGGTAAACCTGCTTGTCAGTGCTGTCATTTTAGATCGGCTTGCAATTCGGGTACGTTCGGAGTAGTTTCGTAAAGTTAACGACAGTGCTAATAGTACTAATTATATTTTTCAAATTTTCTTTTTAATAAATCTCCCGAATAAACTACTCCGATTTGCACCAATTTTACTATGATAGATTCTCAAAAGTAATTCTTTAGGGAGATTACCCAAAGTAGAAGGAAATTCTAATTAATATTCTGTTTAAATTAGAATCGTAAAGCATTCTATTTTGATTCAATTAAATTTCGATTTGTCCACGATATGTGTGCCAGATTTTTAGCATTTCCAGTCACAATTTTATCGCCCATTGTAGCTGAGAGCATGATGTTGGATGCTAGAGCTGTTGCACTCATCGCGGAATTAATATGTAATTGATGTGTAGTTGTTGTTGTTGTGGACGCGAAGTGGGTCAATTGCGCAAAACGCGCTTCAGTTTCAATTAAATATCACGCGCGCCACATTACATTGCTTTTTGGTCTACACTTTACAATTCAACGCCTTCGGCCTGCTAGCGGCGGTAGCAACATGAGGCGGGCAATTGCAATATGATTGGAACCGCCAAGTGTCAAGCTGGCGATTATTTTTCAATAAACTTTCAATAAAACTTGCTCAATACGAGTAGAAACGCAATAAACTCGGTAATAAAGTGGATTATATTGATATTGTTATTAACAGACCAAGATGATATAATATATGATCATAAACGAATTAAGAAAAAATCAATTCTTGCGCTAGTGTTAGAGTTACCTTCTAAAACGTACTATTTCTCACTGACCCATTACATAATTGTAATGGATTTTGATTGATTTATTAGATGCAGGAATTGAAATGGGAAGTATGTTAATTTCTTCTTGCATCATCTTGTAGATTACCGAACCAATTTGTTCCAACCGATAAATTACCTTAGTTTGTACCTTTATTTTTGTACGGCCGAATGGAAACATAATATTGCGGCAAGTGTCCAATATCTGTGGTTGTTACTTGCTACCACGTTGTTAGTGAATATCAGCAGCCTACGCTTCAAATTTCTATTTTACCGTAGGTCGAAAGACTCGTACAACTCACAACATATCAAGGAATTGTGACTACGTGCACCCACGTGTTATCAAATAGGTGCAGGTTCTACAACTTTGTATGCTTCATTCACAACTAGGTTTCATATACTTGTAGCAGTTATTTCAAACGTTTCAAAGGCATAAAAGCATTCCACTTCTAAGTAGTCTAAATGTGTAAAAGTTGGGATTATACAGTTTTCATTTCTCATTGCATTTACTTATAGAAATGGTGTTGGCAATTGATTTGGCGTGAGGCAATTTCGTATGCAATTGAAAATTCATTCATCAAATTGTATAAATGGACGAATAGGTAAGTATGTGGCTGGTTAGCGTGGGTTTGCTATGTTTTCGGTTAAAAATAGCAAACTGTGAATTTACACCGATTCGGAAAAAAGGAGCGGGGTACGAAGAGTAATGGTTCAATGTAAAGTTGTGCCAGGAATATACTAGCGATGGTGATATATTTGCTTTTATTATTGGATATGGGAAATGTTAATACTTGGAGGCATATTTTTAGTCTCTGTGTAGTTGGTGCTTAGTTTGATTGGAAGGAAAAAAATCTTCAGAAAAGAGTTTTGTTTCTTATTGGCTGATTTTCTTTCTGAATTTTTAGTTGAAATATCATAATTCATAGAAATAAAACTGTTAATTTTGTGATTAAATCGTAGAATTAGATTTCACAATGAAGGAACTTGAAGGTTGATCTTGAGGTTGAAAAAATGTATCTTAATCAAATTTACATTTTTATTAAATATACCTCTGCTGCTATTTTTGCATCTTAAATGCATCTTAAATCCATCTTAAATCCTTCATAGAGAAATTCTAGGTTCAGAATGCAGATTTCACAAAAATGACAACGTTGCCGGGTAAAAGAATCATCTCAGTTCGTAAGGTGCTTATATAATTTCCAAGAATTAATTAAAAGGGAATCCATTTATATTAGTGTTCCTAGAAAAAAAATCGTATCTATCATGGTTCTGCAAATTAAATTTATAACAATGTCTGAGCTTGCATTTTTTAACATAATCTTTAGCTAATCTTGTATCTCGTTTTCCAGATGAATAAATGCATAGAAATGCACACCAACGGTACCACATTGAGCAGCACATTAAACGGCAACGGCGGCAGTGGAGGAGGCGGAACTCGCAACGAGCCGGAAGTAGATGCCGACCCCGGGCAATTGCTGGAGGAATGGCTCGGAGAGCTGAGCATCCTTACCGAGGTCAGTTTATCATCCTTTCACCATTTGACACGCAGACATTTCATTAAAATTTCGCGCATTTCGCATTTTGCGCATTTTTTCCATTTCCAACGCGTTAAAGCTTGGCGAGCGGCTGTTTAAATAACTGAACTGGAATAACAAAACACCACGCCAACAATAAATTAACATAAAAAGCAGCTTACTGACGCACCAATATGCATCATGCGTTACAGCGTTGGAACAAATAGTAGCCGAATGATATTTACCTTGGATAAATTTAACTTGAGTATGTACCTCCATTGATAGTGAATGCAAATATTTGCGGTAGAGTTGGTGATGTAACAAACCGCTGTGAAGATAGCAACCAGAAGTATCCAGTGCACCTTTATGAAGCCTTGGTATTGACGTCGTGCATGGTCCTGCTTATCGGTGACGACGGTGTCGACTTCCGCTTGACGTATGGTTGAAAGCAGGCGCTGGAAGCGATTTTAAAGTGTCGTACGTGCTACCGACGCCTTTTCCTGTCGGGCGTCGCGTCGCGCATATCGCAAAGCGATAATGAACCCTACAAGCACACAATACCATTATAGCACAGCTATCAGAAGCCAGGAGCTTTAAAATACTCCCAACATTTAGTAGATAATAAAAGAGGGAATATATTTATAGACGGTTTAAGTAGACTAAAAGGTGAAAATTCAAGTCATCTGTGGGTTTAAATAAATTTATCGTTTGGTGCTGATTATTACAAATCATACAGGACGATGCAACAAGCACGAAATTAATAATACATTCGCGTAGGATTGTCGTTTCCGTTGTTTCCGTTTTCAATTTTAAACCATTGAACTCCCATCCATGGTGCATTCGAACAACTCCAGAGAAACAACTAGATTCGAAAACATGACATTAGAAGTCAGCCTACGCTCAGGTTTTTATTGTTACGACACGTTTTTAATTTATGTCTTTACACAGACATAATTTTCTCTCAATTAGATAAACATCTACAACCATTAAATTGGATAACACCTGCACATTGTAATACTATCCCACCAAGCAGGGATTTAAAAGTTAATTATATTCCGCCATGAGATGAATTGAATGCAATTTATTTAATAAGATTTCAATTCGTTCCGGATTAAATTCATCTCTTCTCAAACCGAATCTGGCTCTGGATGGTACAGCATGGTGTTCCACTTTCTTTGTACCTGTCTTTCGAATTTCGCATAACCTCAATACCTTCGTGCAGAAATTCCACCGCATCTTGGTTTCGTCTCATACAGACTTCAAGTTCAGGTTAGTTTCATCATCACGTTTACATCAACTCGTCGCACAAGTAATTCACAACACGCCAAGTGTTTCTCTCTGCATGCAATTCTCATTGGTATATGACTAACAAATAATACAGAATGCCTTCGGGTTTGTTTTGCATTCTCACTTTTGTTTGCGTCGCTATTCTTCAACACCATCGGCAGTAATTTGTTTTTCATGTTGTATGTTTTGGTTGGTGCTGGTAGTGCTGCGGTTAACCGCAGGTTCTTATAAAGACATTTTCAGTCTTCCCAGTAAAATAAATTACGATTTGCGATTATTTAAGGCGATTTATGGGCTTTGTGGCGATTTGGGTTAGGTTCAGGATACTATAGACATTAAAGTGATAAAATATGTTGCCAGCACTGCTCCGTTCCTGATACGCGTTGACTGTGAATTCCGCGAAGTTTCGAGCACATTTTGCGCCATTTATCACCCGAAGAATGGAAACTAAAAATAACCCGTTGGCATCTTCACAATCCCACTCTGGATCTGCAACTGGTGACGTTGAGTGCTCCATATATCCATCTGGAAGTTCGTGATGCGTTTAACAAATACGACGAGTAACTGCTAAATGTTAACTCCAATGTGGTGTAATGAGAAATGTGTCGATCGAAGGTCACTAGACATGAGACATGCGTTTCCGTGCATGACAGGGACGATGGACGGCGGGCGCCAGTTACATACATCCTCACACATTATTCACATCCTGACAGAAACCACGACTCACACTTACCATACTTACCACACGACACATGGTAATCTAATGCAATGCCTCAAACACACCCTGTCCAGTTCACATCCTACGTGCATGCATCTTCACCAGGCCGCGACCAAACATCATTTACAACCTCCACCATCACCTCCATCTACTCCCATGCTCAAATACATTCGCTTCGTGTTGTACATTCCTCCTTGTCACCCTGTGTTGTTTTGTTCTTCGATTGTTTCTTGTGTTTTAGCCGGCGTGCATTTGACTTGACCCCAGAATGAATAAAAAGCATTCAATCCAGACGCATTACATATATGTGTAGAGCTATGCACTCAACATATGAGTCTTTTTGGAATCTTTTTCAAAATGCGGCGCCACATGCGTTAACAATGCCTCAAGAAACAAACGACGCAAATGAAGTGGCATACAAAACAGGCAGAGAGGAGCACGCTTTGCTTTATGGAAAACGGAATAATCGGTCATGGTGGACAATGATGCACAATAATGCACAATAACGTACAATAATCTACAATGTTTATTATCTATTCACCATTGTTTTGTGGCGAGACAAGTTTTACATTAAAACGCTGTGAGACAAAGAGGAACTGACTGCGTACTCTTTTCTGAAGAAAAGAAAAATAAATAGACATTTATGGCTTAATAGAATTATGCATGTATGGTTTTTATATGGTAATTTAATCCCAGTATGATTTTAGTTTGCACAAAATTAAATTCTATTCGGAAAGTTTCATTTTGAACTGCAACTTCAACAAGCACCCCAATCAAGTTTGCAAACACACGTGAACACGATACTACTTCTCGTTAGATCTTTTCACAGAATGCACCTTTGTAATTAAATCTACGTGGAATCTATTCATGTAGGAAGTAAAAGCACAATTTTTACTGTCTTGATATTCTGTTCCAGACTTCAATGAAGAAGTAATCATACAATCACCATCATGTTATACGTTTGATTACAATCTAACCATAATATGAGCGAATTCCTCATAAAACGTCCCAAAGCGTAATTCCTACAATTACGAATTTTCCTTTGCTGCGTGATTACGCCCGCCCGTCCATTCCTTGGCTTAGCTTGTTTGCGATTCCATAGAAATCCATTGATCCTGGTGGCTGTACGACAGGAATCGAAAATGAATCATCTTGTTTGTCGATGAGATTCGTTGCGCTCCGAGTGCGCTTTTAGTGATTCGCGTATTGTTGGCATCGCGAACGCATTCGGGAGGAAATGATCGCGTGAATCATCGAGATTTCCTCGGGCCCGGAACTCCCTGTTAGATATACGGGCAGAGTAAGCCTGTGTATGGCGAAATTTGGTGTTAAAGACAGAGGCTGAGATTGAAGCCGTCGACTGCAAAGGTCAGCGCATTGCCATAAAAGAACACATGATGCTTTTGTTTGCGTTTTCCAAGGGAAATATCATCATAAATTGGCTTTGGTTTATTATATTTGGGCAAACACATAACCTGGATTTACACGGAAGGAACGTGCTTAGCAGAAAATGGTGATGTTAAATTTGGGATGAAAATGGTGATGAACAATCATAAACAGAACAAGCAGCAAGCATTTTCCATCCTAATTTAATAGGGTTAACATGTAATAACTCATGTTTTATCTAGTTACGTTTGTTCGTGAAAATATGATTTACTTGTTTATTCAGCTTCTAAATTGCATACTTTATACAATTTCTAACTTTTAGATAACTTTGCTCCCTCTTCACTTTCCCGACGCTCATAATAATTGCATAATGCATTCGCGATGACATGACTTAAATATGCCTGAGCTTGTAGGAGATGTATGTATTATGCAAGCTGTTCGACGACGGTAGGGGCGGCGTTGGCGGTGGTTGCAGCAAAACCGATATGAAGCGCACCGAATTATCATAATATCGATCCGTTTGTGCTCGGGTTTCCCGGCACACTGCACTGCACTGCACTGCGCGTGTATTGCCTTCGGGCGCAGTGGCGGCGTTGGCGGCGGCAATACAGTTTGTTATGGCGTACACCCTTCGTGCTGCAAAACGGCGCAAACACAATTTCGCTAAATTATTATGCATACATTGCATCATATTGCTCAACTTGTTTCTAATAATTTTTGAATTATTTTATTATTTTATTTATTTGTGGATTGTTGTTACTTTCTAACTTGACTTGCATCGTCGTTTACGTAAATTGCAAGCACCACCGTAAAGAACTCTCTAATTTGACAAACAAAGTTGCGGCAGTTGCCTAACATTAGGAAACTTTCGATGTAAACGCGTTTCTTGTTTCGTGTTGGCGCCGATGAACAACCACTTTTCTCTATGTTTCCCCAACGATTTCCAGCCGCCCACTCCTTCCGTGAAACTTTTCCTCCGGGACGGGACACCAAAGCAGGCGATAAGCATACAGGCGCAATAAATCTCGCTTTTCACGACGCTTGAGCTTTCCCAACCGTCGCGACGCGCTTGCACTCGACTGGTTACGCTTTGCCATTAACTAAATTACGAAAGTAAAATTCGTACTTCTTGTACTTCACTCATACCCCCATCGAACTCAATTGTTACGCTGGCGGGACCACATTAGCATGCCGTTTGTACTTTTGTAATTTATGAATCTCAGGGTGAGAGTTATTACGAAGTTACCACCGATTATTTTGATGGAATAAGCACGCAGCAGGCAGGCGTGGTGCAGGCGTTGCGTTTTTATTATTGAAAAAAGCATGAATTCAATAGAATGTAAAGGAAATGTGTGTTTCAAGGAGGAAAACTCGCATTACATTGTCATAAATTTACACCGCGCCAAAGAAATAAAACGAATAAAAGGGAATAAATAAATAACTAAGCAGGGAAAACTCGAAATAATAAACGCATTGAAAAGTGTGTGCAGAGCGTTACGAGACACTCAAAGAGGGTAAAATCGTATGTAGTGATAACGGAAAGCGTGGAAAGACCCCGAAGGCACTACGCGGGGAAAACTGAAACTTATCGATTTTACAAACTCCACTTTACGCACTTTCCATGCACACTACATGACTACGTAGAGAAAGTATTGAGTTATGCCAAGAATTTCCAAATAATATGCCCGAATTGCAAAGTTGGTTGCCTACCACTTAAACGCAAACTTCGATTTTTTTGAATTACTCTTTAAAGGTTA
This sequence comes from Ecitoglossa quadriceps, assembly GCA_027574925.1. NCBI lineage: Eukaryota > Metazoa > Arthropoda > Insecta > Coleoptera > Staphylinidae > Ecitoglossa > Ecitoglossa quadriceps. The sequence continues at coordinate 63,197 of JAODGC010015006.1, read as the reverse complement.
ACTACAACCGCTAGAGTAGAGATGGCGCTGCAAGATTCAAAAATATTTGCGGATCTCCATTTAAACTTTGAATGAGATGATCCTTTGTTTAGACTCAATTCAAGTGGAATGAACAAACGGAAAGAAGAGTTGCTTCCGTTTCCTGTCATCAATCACAATGTTTATTGTTTAAAAAGGATGTGCGATACGTTGATCTGAAATTAAAACACTCTCAAATGTTTAGTGTAATAATTAAAAGTACGCCACATACATTTCGCTTCATTAGAATGAAATTAGAATGAAAACATTTTGATGTTTTGTGGGATCTTCTTTTATATACTTATTTGCCATCGTCTTGATTACTTGACTCGATTCACAATAGAGATAAATCTTCGTCTTAACATCCATCTTCCACTTTCATGGGTCACCAGCCAAACAAAATTGTCAAAGACCCATGGCGGGCTGTCCGTAGGTCGAATGTGTATAAAGCACAGCAATTGTGAGTGATAATATGTAGGAGTGTGTGCTTTGTATTGTCAGACGTCCTGCCTCTACATTTATTCTTCATCCTACCAAAGCTTTCCACTGTGAAATATGTATTTCATTTGATAACTGCCGAACGTGTGGCTGACATGACCTGAGCACACACTGAATATCAAGTATAGGAGACTTATCAATTTCATCTCGAGACAATTAGGTGAAACTTTTATTCTCTTTTCACTGGCAGTTGTGTCCTGATTTTTGATTGCTTTATTACCGACATTACATCACCGCAATGATGATAAATCACCTCTGCTTGTATTAATATACTTTGTATTAGTACGCTTATTACCCTGCAAAAACACGAAGTATAATTTGTGACGGTTCATAATTTTGGCTGGCGTTAATGGCCATGGTTCAAGTCTGCAATGTGTGCATCGACGTGCACCTGCATTTTGGACTCACCGCAAAGATTTGTCCTCCTGAACCGCATGGCAACAGCAAGATGAGCACAAGCTCGATATCTACAAACTCGCAGACTTGCAGCTGCCGACACTGCGGACTTAAATCTTGCTTCGTTTTATATTCCCTTTCCTTCTGTTTCCGCGACGCATGGCGTGTCTTGTGCTACAATCATCAAGGAAATAACACTGGCTCAGCGCGTGTCTCATGAGATTTTTCGCTTGATTTTAAGTTATTATTATTTACTGCTTACTGAAACCCCTCCGCCGCCGCCAAATGTAAGGTATTGCAAGGCGAGTGTGCCAGCAACGTGGTCATGTCAAGACACGCCAAAAAGCAGGTGCACTTTACTTCTCGAAGAAGACGCTGCGCATACAAATGAGGCACGTGCATACAGTAGATGGAATATTTATACAAAGTAAATATACCGAATACAAATAAGCCTAGGCGCAGGGTAGTAAGATCTTCAGCGGGTGGAGGTGAATTCAGGTAGAACATAGTTTGTTGGCTTTGTGCTCGTGATCTGTACAAGTGTTCCGTCCCTGTCAAAAAGTAGTGATCAAGTCGTACAGGTTACCAGGTGTTCTTCAGAATACAATTAGTTTTGTGTGTGGGTGGTTTGGTAGTTTACAGTCATTTTATCATTTTATTTAAACTTGTAAATATAATAGAAATGATAGAGCATTGCAACATGAATTTTCCACTGTAACTTTTGATAAAACGTGAAATTAATCCAAATCTAAATGACCACTTTGTCATTTCAATGTATATTTAACTTGTCACGACTAGAATGAAAACCCGCAGAAGGTAAACATGCAATTGCAGTTCATAACTAGCTTTCCCTCAGTCTAAGCGAGTGGGTGTTACTCATTTATTCGCCATTGTTTTTTTTTTTGTGGGTTCACGCGATGTTATAATGAACTCAAGAACTCCAAAGTCGCGCTGAAAGTACCAACGCTGAGTCGTTTATTGCATTTCATGTCATGCACGAGCACATTGAGCTTATCGCAACCGCCGATGGCGAACATGAGGTTTGCACGGTTTTGCTCATTGCTGCAGTTGCTGTATGTGCATCGTGTGCATTGACTTGCATGCGGTTACTTCATAATAAGCTATCGGTGCGCCTGCATCGCGTTGCATTACGGTAAATCGCCTACGCGTGCCACCTGTCCATCTTCACTGTACGCTAGGCAAACATAGGCACATCAAGAAAGCAAAGCTAGTCTACTCACATCAACAATAGAGAATTGGTAGGAAGAAAGCAGAAGCCAAAAAAGAACAATTGAAGGGTGTTGGAGTTACGTAAATGTGTTTCTATGGTTTTCTTGGTTTCTATGGTGTCTTGGGTGTGGGTTTTGTAATATTCAGCAATAAACCAGTCATTGGGCAATCAGATTGAACGAATTGTATTAAACAATCACCCAGAATACATAACACTACATAATAGCGACATTTTAGTAGCTTAAGCATGTTACTGGTTCAATGGTTCTGTGTTTGTTCTATGTTTATTCTGATGATTGCTTCATTGTGCAGTTCAATTCGCCCCTCCCCCAGGTCATCTATTCTGGATGTGTTGTTTTCTATAAATACCGACGTATTCTATAATAACGCAGTCAACCTTAATCTTAAGCACCTACAGCTCATTATATCCTCCCAAACTGTTGGTACTATGGCCTCATCCCATGTGTTGCTGCAGTGTCCAGTCCCAAAATAAATTAGAACGAACGAGGGCTTACCGTGCAACTGTTTTTGTTAACTAAGCCTCCTCTCCCACCGATCCATTGGCAGGCGCAAGGTCTAAAGCTCTCAGCTTACAGTTTCCGCTTTCGACGCCACGAAAAGAGCTTTCCGCATGCATCCAATAAAAATTAAAACCGTAGAAACAAGTCTCCATGTCACGACACGCGCTCAGCATATGCCCAGTGCGCTCAGCTTTTCGGGTTCCCGCAGAGGAGTAAGAAGGATCGAAGGAAAAAGTGGCAGCTGCATCGATTTGCGCCATATGGACGTGCGCCCGCTGCCGGCTGAGCCAATGGTATGCGCGTGTGCCCTCCGTCAGCTCAAAAACACCTGGCCATCTGTCACTAGATGCTAATCCAGCAATTTACGATACAGAATCTTTGCAAAGTGATGGAACGGAAACAGAATATTTCATTTGCGGCGAAAAGTCCCAGCAGCAGTGTCTTCAAGTTTCTGAGGAGAATGAGATTATTGTTTCCTCATAAAGGGGGGGTGTTTTTCATAGTGAAGTCAATATTAGATAGTCAATATTGATAGGAACTGCATTGACAGAATGTCCTACTTCATTAAAGTGTTTTATAAGCCACGTGGTGAGTAAATTCTTCCGCCTCCTTTCGACTTGAGTTCGTGCAATGTGCACGATCCGCACGATTGGCATGGTAACAGCTCCGTTGGCCATCGCTCTTGGCCCAAAAGGGTCAAAGGTTTTTGCAGCGACTAGTTCTTCACGGATTGCCGCTTCATTACGAGTATTACAACAATGCGCAGCCCGTTCACAGCTCTGCGCTTGCCATCCCAAAGCGTTCGAAACACGAAGGCCCTTTTTCAAAGCACTCTCGCACTCCGCTCACACATTTAACGCCCAGGCATGGAACCATCTACTTCCATCTTCGTTCACCACACGGTGCCACCGATTCCCATTGTATCTATCTCTATGGCACGCATTCAAATGCAAACTGGCGCTTTGCGTCTCTACCTGCTCCGACCTCGTGCTTGGAGGAGAGGAACGCGGGCACGCGGGCCAGAACTGGATGGCGGTGGATGCCATCGCTCCACAGTCCGCACACGACACACCAGTTGCTCTATCCGCTCCATGGCCGCTCCAGTCACTCAGTTGCCTTGCATCTTCGTGCCGTGCTCACCTCTCGCACCTTGTTAAGAAATTACCGCGTGTTTTACAATTTTTCTTCGAAAAGATGACAATCAGCACAAACTATATACAATATACCGTTACTAGTGCAGTGGTTTAGTGACGTCTTCCTGGTTTCGTCAGTTTCCATTCTTCTACTGTTGATCTGTGTCAACTGTGTGATAAATTGTCTGCATCATCATGAAGCGAATGTTCGGAAGCTTTCGCTCCAAGCAAAGCTACCCTCAACAGCCACAAAAATCCTCTCTATCACACCATCAAGAGATATCAACCTCCAGCGTGACAAGTGATGGCGATGTCTATTGGTTGATCCGCGTGCATAACAGTGCCCTGTCGAACGCAAACGGCTCAGATGGCGGCGATAATGATGGTGGTCCCCGTTCGCCGACGAAAGGAATGCAACGCATGGCGAGCAGCCGAAGCATGAGCTTTTCGCAGTCGGAACGCAACGTCGGCGCCTTTAAACGCTTCAGTCTCCAGTCCTATATTAAGGTTAGTAAAAGGGATCAACACGAGCAGCGAAACTAAAGAGAATTTAACTAAAAATGGACATCGTTTCAAGTTAAATCAGTTGAGCTGTTATTTAACCCCATAAACGTTCATAATCCCAAAGCTTACTCTCTACGGCAGTTAAGGCATTATCGTTTACCTCTGTAATAATCGTGTCACTGGACAAATATTTTAACGATGTTGATATGGTATAAGGGGATAATACAAAGGTTCCGTGCGCATCAAAACAACTTGAGTTGACATAGGGAAAATGAGTTAAGACGGCTTAAGGAAGGCTACATCCTTTTATAGCACTTCATAGAGCTTTAGTGACCACACATCTGACAAGCGAGGCTAGGTGTCTTTTTGCTGATGTGCCTTTTCTTCAAATATGGAAATGTGTCCAATACACAGGAACCTTCCCTTTTCAGGAGATATAGTCAAGCAAAAAGTATATGAGAACCAAGAGGGATAAAGGAAATATGAGCAAAACTGCAAGTCATGTGGCACAGCTTTCAAGTCACGGGAGCGGAAGAGAACGCGTGAAACGGGTCTAAATATAGTCATACACACTTCAATCTTAGGGCGTTCAGTCTTGGGACATTTTGACATTGACACGTCAAGAGAGAAGAATTGTCATTCATTTATACTCTATAACATTCATCAGAATTGAAAGGTTTTATGGCTGTTATGTTATTGTGTCAATATGTAAATGATTTTATGACTTCTGGTATGCCCAGATTATTGGAACCCAGTCGATTCCTAGACTTCCTCTTCGATTTCAATAAGCTCACTGTGCTGTATGGGAGAGTTGAAAGTTGTGTGTGCCCTTCCCTCATGGCGTACTCTTCTAACTTGGTTTGCGTCTCTATCGGGCATTGGTGATGGCCGATTGTTGGTACTGCAGTTGGGGCCTTTGTGCCATACACGAGCATGCTTCATGCAAACGAGCGATGGCGGCCGCCAGCAGGCCTGGCATGCAATGCACATGTGTGCCGCTGCTTCTCGTGGCCCATAGTAAACGCTATAAACTCACTTGCAACGCCTGCACTCGACTCGTACTGTACCTCGTTACGAGTCACACTTCTCGGCGTTGCATTTTCGAAGCGCGGCCGCCAGTTACCATTAGGCGAGCGGTGCGCGCGTATCGCAAACGCCGCGTTATCCCTCATTATTCTGCTATTTAAGTTAGCTATTGTCGGCGATCAAACAAGAGTTTCATTTGCCTTTGCCAATCGTCTAGGCCATAGACATTCCCAGCACAATACTGCCAGTTGGAATGCTAGATGTGGCACAATGTGAGTTATTGCGAAACGAGTAACATTAAATTAACAATCGCCGTTTGAAAGAAGTGGTACTGCATGCTAGGTGTTTGCAAAGCGTGGGAAAGCTCTCAGATGGTCGGGACCTTCGCGGCGTTGTTGTCGCCGGTATAGTGTGGACTTTGCGCCTCAAGCCTTGCATTTCAAATGCAGCTGATTGAGTTGTTTGGCTTAAGTCAACGCGGCGCAATCTGTGCACGAATTTGATTGCAAATCGAACGCCCTTTGACGTTGTGATTATCCCTGGGTCCATGGAACAACGTGAATGAGATTGTTGGCGAAAAATGGAGTGGCTGAGGCGGTCACCGTCGAAAGTATCCTCGAGGAAAAACAGCTCGGCCATTCAGGCGCAATGTCTGAGTCAGCTTAACGCGACGCTTGCAATTCGCAAACAGGAAGCTGTTGTAACTACCACACAACGAAGTGTCTCGTCATGTGGCTACTGCGATGATGATAACGTGTCGCATTGTTCCGAAGAATCGGTAATGAAAACTAATATTTCTCGTAAATAATATAGTTGGAACATTTGATACAGCGTTGATGTTGTTCTGTTCTGGGAAAATTCATGCACATGAGATAATGATATCACATTGCTTTGACTACCAAACCATGTCTTTCACAGTTTTCACTGCTGTTTATGTTATATACGCGATATTAACATTACTTAACAGGAAATATGCTGATAGCGTGTCGCTGCTGCCGTGCAACTTGTAACGCGATATCTCAGAATGAAAAACCTGCGAGATTTCCGAAAGTCGCGTATTGTGACGTTTGTCACGTTTCGCATCCACTTCTAGTAGTTGTAGCAAAGTTCATCGGTGAAATGCAATTTGCATTTGACCAAAGTGCATTTTACAACTGCTCTTTCCAAATGGTACCAAACAAGTCGGAATCAGAGTTGCATTGACATTTTGTCGGTGGTGCATAGTGTGTTGTGCAGTCAAGCTGCACCGACATTAGTCACCCCCTCAAATTTTCTCCCCACGCACCCCAAATGATTCAATTGTGGGTCCTCCATCATTCTATGACTCATCTTAGTATGCTATGCGTTTGGCGTCATACACGCGTTCTGTTCCATTACATCTACCCAACACAATTGCAATGCTTTCAGCTGAAGATCTCCGATCTGCAAACAGCATCAGCAGGCTGCCTAGTCACGACGTCAAAGGACGTAAAAATGTCGTCGGCTTCATGGCATTCGGTAGTCGAAAATTGAACACTTTTTAATGTCGCGTTTAAGTTTATAACGCGCTAGGCGATTGATGGGCTTCCAGCGACTTCTATACTGCTAGTTCTGCTGGTAGGCCCCGGCGTAAACAGCCGCAATTAAGTTTAATTATTTTTAATTCAATACTTTTTCAACGCAATAACGCCTGGACGAGTGGTTCGCGTTTTGTTCGTGCGGAACAGAGTTTACTGATTACCGAGTGTGCTAGTTGCTACTTTGATGTTACAACTCGAAGGCATCGGATCGTAACGACCATGAGCAGCAAGCAAAAAGTTTATATCTCTAAATTAAAACAAGCACACAATACTATCACAAAGCACGATTTGATGTACACATTGTCCGCCTTCGTGGATCGAGAGTAGGATTAGCTAGAGGCAAAATGTTAGACGTTAGATCTAAATGAAACATGCAAACTTCAAGCTAAACCTAATGTTTTATTTAAACTGATTTAACGCGTTGGGGAGTCGTTCGAAGCAATAAGAAGTGCAACGTGCAGTTGTCGCTGATATGTCGGCATTATGGATGCGTTGCTCGCTGCGGGCGCTTAAAATAGATCACCCTGGCAGGAGAAGGAGCAATATCATTGCGCTTCATTATTTCAAGAATCAAGGGCCACAAGTCCAAAGCCAAACACCAAGGCGCCAACTTGCAAGGAACATTAAGCACTAATAAATAATATTGTAAGATGTCATTAAGGATCTTCCCGCGGTCATGTTGGATAGCATTAATGGTAGTCTGAAGTAGATATAAATAGGATAATGTACAATGCGTTGCGCAATTTCGATCTCAATGGAAACGGATTATATTAGGGTTGTTTGGAGCAGGTACAGGTGCAATTGGAATACGGCATACACAATTAAGCAGTAAAGCGTTTTATTCCATCGATTTCAAAGCGGATTGCATTCAACATTGATGGAAGCAATCGTTACCCTAACGCGATTACTGATGCCCGCAGTGAACCATTTAATTTCCCGTTCCGGGTGTCTCTTTTTTCGTCGGATATCGGGTTGTTTGCATTAATTCAAATTCTCATCGCCGTTGTGTGGGAGCCTTCCTCGTTAGATGCATGCTTAACTAATGATTTATTGCTGCTTAGCTCTGTTTGCTTTTTGAGTGCGATTTCAGGACTCGGTTAGCACTTGGCGGGCATCATACGAGCAACTGGAAGATCGGCCAAGTTCTGTTCATTAATTACTTCAGGCGGGACGCGCTTGGCTTTGAATGTTGGATGTGTAGTACGACCTGCTCATCGTGGTGAATTCGTGGTTGTTCCGGTCATCCATCTTCCTCGCGAACGAGACTCGCGCTCTCGATGCGCTGGAAAGGTGGACGACCTCAATTTTTAATTTAATTGTTTTTGCTTGTTACGTAGCTCGGCACTGAACTTGACTTTTTGTGTCAGTGCACACATTCGAGCATTTCCATTGCAAATAGTCTCCTTGTACCGTATATTTACTTTTGTCTTAATTAATTAATCCCCCCTGAATGGCAAGCATTTTCTGATTAAAAATTCTTTTCTTTTTTACACAAAATGCATGGGAATGTGATGAATGTGCGTGATTATAAATTCGCCATTCGCGCATTGCGGTCCGCCACCACCGCCACCCTCGTTTACTCTCTGTCTGCCTGTTTGTTGCTGTCGCTGTTCCGCCCTCCTGTTGTCCTTCTCGGTGAGCCAGTTTCAGGTTTTCCCGGCGTAGTAAAATTGTAGTACGGTAGTGCCGGCACGGCGGCGGCAGCTCACGCGCTCCCGGGTATCTCTCCTGTGACGTCACACCCAGTTCAGTTCCGTCCTCCTTCTGAAGGGAATTCCTGCCCGCGAGCATGCACGTAATTTCGCAAATAATCCACTGGTAGAAAATGCACGAGACGCGCCATCGACGAATTGGTATCGAAAGGAACGTGCAAAGTGTACGTGCTGCATTGTGCAGTACACCGCACCGCCTCCGCCACCACCTACGTCCCCGCTAGCGATAACCATCAAGACATGTTCAAAGCATGGAAATTCGGAAAGGTGCTCACAATATCCTGGACTATAATAGAGTATGATACGGTGCGGCCGGCGATTGCATGTTTTATTTTCGTGCCGTGTCCAGCGCTGGGATAATTGCAAAAAGGTCACGATGCGCATTGTTGAACCCACCCTCGCTCCATGCCCCAGTCATGCGATGCTCCCGTTTCTCGCGCATTACACGTGTGCGTTTCGTGCTTGTGGCGCGGAGGCAAGAAAAGTAATTTTCCGCTTCGTGGATGGCGTATTATCATCTATTCACAACAAAACGTCACTTAATCACACCTGCCCTTAATTTCATATGGTGTTGTTTGGTTTCCTCCGCCTTGAAAGAGTGACTAATTAGTGTTAAATATACAAAGATTCACGTGACCCTATGTCCTCGCATACTAGCAATTTCAAAATTGCGTACTAAATTTTTCCCACATTATTAAATGCCCTATAATTTGGTTTTTTGCTTCTTTCCAGGGCTTGGACGCTGGTACGTCCAATTCTTCGTTCAACTCGTCTTCAGCGTCCCTCAAGCCACTCAACCAGGAAATAGCTGCGCCACGAATCGATGGCTTTCGGTTTTCTATGGCCAATCTCGAAGACAGTCCAGAAGTAGATCTGGACGCTATCCTTGGTGAGCTGTGTGCGCTAGAGACGCAGTGCGAACGGGAAATAGGCAATGCTCGTGACAACAAACGACAATCTGGTAAGCGTCATCACAGTCCGTCACGCTTTTTGTTTGCATCCCGCGTGGTTATAAGAAACCACATTCAACCGCATGATATTACAGATGCATGATTACTAACTGTTGCATATTCCAGATGTCCAGAAAGCGCTAAACGCACACAGTCGGATCTCCTCCGACGCCGACCGTCTCAAAATGGATGACGACACCGGCATGCTGCACAAAACCGACCGTACAGATTCACCGGACAACGACTCTGCATTTAGCGACACTGTTAGCATGCTTTCAAGTGAATCTTCCGCGAGCAGCGGTGGTAGTAATGTGAAGCCGCCGACCACATTGCATTTGATGTCAGATGAGGCGAGTCGGGTCAAAGCTGAGAAGATTCGAATGGCAATGGAGAAGATCAAAGAAGCGAATATACAAAAGTTGTTTGTAAAGGTTTTTACTACGGATGGCTCCGCAAAGTCGTTATTAGTGGATGAGAAAATGACTTGTGCGTATGTGACTAGGACTGTGGCTGACAAGAACCACGTTGCAATGGACCCAAAGTGGGGTTTGGTGGAACATTTACCAGATTTATATATGGAGAGAGTGTATGAGGATGATGAGCTCTTGGTTGATAATTTAATGCTTTGGACGAGGGACTCAAAGAATAAAATTTATTTCGCTGAAAGACTCGATAAGACCATGTTGTTTATGCAACCAGAGAGGTTTATTTTGGGTTCTACAGATAGAGCACGTGGCGCAATGGAACATGATGAACACGCCAGGAATTTATTATTGGAAGAATTCTTCTCTTCCAATGTTGGTTCTGGTGGAGCTGCTATCCCTGAGGTAGAGGGACCTTTATATTTAAAATCCGATTCCAAGAAAGGTAATACTTGTCTAGTTTTACGTGTGGTTAAATTACTCATTTATTTGTCCAATTGCAGGTTGGAAGAAATACCACTTTGTACTCCGAGCATCTGGATTGTACTACGTCCAGAAGGAAAAACTGAAGAGTGCCAAAGATCTGGTTTGTTTGGCTACGTTTGACGTCAACCAAATTTATTACGGTGTGGGCTGGAGGAAGAAGTTCAAGGCACCAACTGATTATTGCTTTGCAATCAAGCACCCGAGACTGCAGGAACCAAAGAGTACCAAGTACATCAAATATCTCTGCTGCGAGGATAAGCAGTCACTGGACAAGTGGATGGTTGGCATGCGCATTGCCAAGGTTGGCAAGCAAGTAATGGAGAACTATCGTTTCCTCATGGAGGAATTGGCTCAGGAAGATTTAGATCTTTTGGCTCATGCACGCAGCTGTTCTGTGAGTTCCATCCCACAAAGCAATGTGACCACACCATGCCAAAGCTACGCTCCCAGCGAGGGCTATATGACGCAAAGTGAAGCGTGCTCAAGCACTCCTAGCGAAATTAGCTCAGGACGACAGAGTCGAGCAAGCAGCTCTAGTTCTAGTGGCTGCATGTCTGATGGGGCGCCGTCAAGCTGCGAGAATGCTTTTGATTCTGAGTTTTCAACCGGAACCATCAAAAGAAAGCCATCAATGAAGCCAACAATTCCATTGACGAACATCACAAGACAGTTGAAGGAAGTCGGAGAGACTCGAGATGAAAGAGATGAAATAGACCATGTTCCCAATAGTCCCTCGTATACAAATACAGGTACTCTCACAAGACGACATAGCAGGAGAAAATCATCTAACTCCGATGATGGTTCAGTGTCTGGCACATTGAAGAGACAGCATTCTTATAAACGTGGTTCGATTGAGTCTGTCAGCACACGAAGCGGTGATAGTTGTGGCTGTACTACTCCAATTGATCGTAGGGAATTCATTAGAAGTCCTTTGTCACCTCTTGCAGCCGCAGCAGGCATGTCTGATTCGCTGATTTCGTTACCACCACCACCTCCACCATCCGCAATTCAAGCTCAAAGCCTGGTTGAGAATATTCATGTTGAGTTGCCTCCACCACCACCGGAATTGTACTGTTCAACGACTTCGCTGGATAGTCTGCCACCGCCGCCAAATCTAAGCGAACTCCCATCGTTGCACGAATCTGAATTAACCGGTAGTCAGTTGTCTCTTATGTCGTTGCCACCTCTACCACCAGATGAGGATATTTTGAGTCAAAGTCGACACCGGGAGAGTAATAATTGCACGCCCACAAATTGTACTCCCGTGATGAGTCCCGAAAGCGTCTCATCAGCTTTATCGCCGGTGAGGTATACATCGGGTTCCAATTGCAGTACGCCTACTTCCGTCAATCCGCCCGGTTTCCATATTAATGGAAAGACGGATCACTTTGGCGCACCAATTTACTCCACTCCACAAGCATACCGACACACTGTTTCCCCACCTGGGACATTTGCGAATGCGAATGGTTTGCGTTCTTCTTTACGATCTCAACCATCGGATTATGCTTCATGTCGCCGTAACAACATTGCGAGTCCGGTGAAGACTAAAAAGATTTCGTTTAATTTAATCCCGCAAGAAGCGCCAGCTCTGCTACCTCGCAAGCCCGCTCCACCCCTTCGATCAGAGAATACACGATTGTCCAGTCCTAAGAAACTTGCCGATCCGCCAGTTGATTTCCTCAAAGAAATTCAGCGCGTCATGCGAAAGAAATGGCAGGTTGCTCAGAAATGTCTTGAAGAACCGAGCACTACTCCTCATGAAGTGTTAGGATTTCGGGATCCGCCTGCTACATTACCTGATTATAAGGAAACGAATGTCTCGAATTGGGTGCAGGAACATTATGGTCCCAATAATTTCTATGAAAACGTTTATCGAGACGCTGAAGTCGCGGAAGTTCCTGAATACTCAGCAAGTCCTGTCCATATGCCAGGATCTAAGGAGAGTAGGAATTCGAAGAGACCTCCACCCCCTCCACCGAAACGATCGGAGACAACCCATCTCAGCAGCAAACTGCACTAAATCGCATAACCTTATGAGTAACGAGCAAATTTAAGGAGACATAAAGCAAAAATGTGATGATAACGTTATTTAGGAACAATGTGCCATTATTTTGTACGTTTTTCTACGGACGTATACCTTTTGCAATTCTTTTATATATACATACTTATAAATGATTCCCATGTGAGGAGGTGTCACGTTATTACGTGCATCGCATATTTATTGGCGTTTTCAGATTCAAACATTAGCGTACGATAAGATTTTGTTTGTATATAATGGATAAGTAAAGTAATTCGTACACGTAATTCACGATTAGTCCCAAGAATACAAGAAAAGTGACAATATTCACTCGATTAATTTTAATGTCAAACATTTTGTGGTGCTTCTAGATAATTGTGCATGAATTATATAAGCACAAACAATTTTGCAAGCATCAGTGCATGCCTATACGTGAATTGCAAACATCCGTCTATCGCATAAACCAAGCAACAGGGTTCCGCATGCGAGTCAGGCGCCGCACAGCGAACAAACAAAACTGTTATTTGATTATTCCTCAAACTTTTATAGTTGAACTATTGATCGTGGATAATGATTGTTGTGAAGCATTGTAAACGGTTCGATTTGATACTTATTGTAGGTAAGATCTCTCCCTTCTCCGCCAGCTACCTTCTTTGGTAAGCGGTGGTTTTATATTGCAAATTGAATGCATTTGTTTTTATATAACTTTGCCATCGATCAAGTATATTACTATTTATGAAACTATACATGCTTATTCAATTCCCTTGCTTCCAAAATAATTCTGATCATTGAAAAACATTCTAAACTATCTACCTGATACCTGTTTTCTAAACTTGCATGTCAAATATTCTGTTATTAACTAACGGTAGAAAAATACTTGTAGTTCGGTAGTCTAAAAATGTAGGAAGAATTGAAAAAAATACCTCTTAATATATTCGGTATTTTACCGGCCAATCTTACAAGTAATTATTAACAGAGTTAAAATTACGTTCAATGTTACACGTACCTTTTAGTCTTGATATTAGGATCACAGAATATATCAAGAGGTGTGTGTGGCTCATGCCAGGTTCTCCTGCCCCCGATACTTGTAAGTAGAATTGAAGTAAATACTTCTTAATATTGTGTGGTCAGTGTTCATTTGGCATCTGTCGCTAATAGTTTCTGCGCAACAGGACATTTTCTACCGCGTTTCCCAAAATTTAAAAAATGGACACAGTTTGATCTCAATTTTAAGGTATTTCACATTAACTTAGACATAACTAGGGACCAATAGTCAACAGATAAACTCGTTAGTTACAAAATAAGATACCATTCCTCTAGGTATAATAATTTTCCCGATATACACAATTTTCCAACAATTGTTTGAAATAAGTAATTATTCTTTATTGATAGAGAAATTTGCAATTGCATCTAACCATGCACAGCATACACTATTTTCCTAATTTTTTGTTTTCCAACTCAAATTAATTTTTCATGTTTCCGGAAAATTGAAAACGTGGTGAAATATTTGCTTAATATTTGTACTATCATACGTTGTAGTACTGTTCTAGTGATAAGGGTTTCTCCCTGTATTTATTCTCATTGAATGTTCTACATGTAACCAAAAAAAGGTAAAAATTTTGATTTAGATACTTACCTATTTACTGCAATATTTGGTACCAACGTACCAAGCTCGTGTCAATAAATCACCTGCCCTCCAAAGGTATGTACGGTGGAACGCAGTAATCTACCGCAAAGATACAGTTTTCTTAGTGAGTATCCACGATTAATACCGTGCCAAATTAAGACAAAAAACATACAAATGAATTAGTTACCATAATAATAAAAAAGAATATTTTGCAAAAAGATGCGAACATGTAAGTTGTGTCCAATTTAAAACTTTCAAAGTTTACTGTTGTCTTGGTTGCCTATGCTAAAGTTTTAAATTCAAACAGAAATAAACCTGCTGTAAATACCGACCTCGCGTACTGAATGGCGAGAAGAAAATGCAACGTAAACTAAATTTAGCGTCATTAATGATTCATGTTTACTAAAAAAGAAACAGCCCGTATTCTGTCCTCATTTGTCTTTGAAGGGTCACTCGGTCATTTCAGTCATAGTTATTATTCAACTCTAGACGCAACGATCATTTCTTCATTTCATTACAAGTTAAATTAAATAACAATTAAAGGAAATAAATACATAGTAATACATATTATTAAAAAATCATGAATAAAACTAAGTAATAAATTATTACCTTTTAGTTTATTTTGCAATGAATGAGCTAAATGATGAGGCTGCGCAGTTATTCGAACCTGATCATTACCTTTCGCCAAACCATAAATTTACTGGTCGTCAACGAGAAATGAACTTTCTACAAGTCCCTGATCGCAATATGCGAGGAAGTAGTGTTTCATCCAACTTATCAGATATGGATGCACCAATTTATTGCAGTGATACATTGACAACAAAAGTTTCCAGTTACACAAACTTTTCTAGATTGAGGGTAAGCTTTGTATGGACATTTATGGCAAAACTAGTGAAAAGTTTTTAGTTTTTACTAACGTTGCGTCTGTGTGAAAGAAAGATTTGTGGGACTAATTTATAAAGTAGCAATGGCAAGTTTCCAAACTGAACAAAATGTTTCACAAAGAGAAAAGAAAACACAATACGACTCATAGATCTTAAAACTAAACTTATTGCCAACAGAGCCAACAGTTAAAGGGTTAATGGTTTTTTGTCAAATCCGCTGGGGTGGTGATTTAAGCTAGTCGGGGACTTCATCTAGAATTATATTTAACCAACATATCTCGCGTTTTTATGCAAGAATTTGAACCCACGAGCTTTCAAACTTGCAGTCAACAAATTTTCACCACCCTGGTTAAAAAAAAACACACTAGGTATAGAATCAAGCCAACATACACCCGCCTATTTCAACCAATTACAACCCCAGTTGAATGACGAGCCCCTGCTGATGATCATCGTCACGTTTCATTCCCTACAAACACACTCGTACACCCTAAAGAGCGCGCTCGCGCTGTCGCGAGCTTTGTACAATGTGGATCGATGCAAGAATGACGTCTACAAACTCAACATGCCATTTCTATCCTTTTCCATCATCAGCACCATCATAATATTGCTTAAATGGTATCCTTGTTTACTTCCTGCACGTTGGTGATTACCAAGGGTTGTCGGTCAGTTTACTGTAAACGCGGAGCTTGCGGTGCTTCGCGTTGTTTCTACCTTATAAATCTACCTGCTTAAAGTCACGTTTTACAAAAGAGAGAAATAGAAATAAAATAAGAGCCAAGCCTTCTATTGGTCAAAACTTCAGGAAATCTTCCAGTTGGAATCTAAGCGAAGACAAAATTCCAGGGAGTTGATTTTGGGCGATAAAATTCTGAGACCTCAGGTATAATAGGTTGATTTTGGAGGTGTGTCGACGACGTCACGTTTTTCTCAGTTTCATTCACCCATAAGGGCAAAACAAAGAACATATTAAACAAATTTGCTTAATTAATGTTAGTTTAGTGTTCATTTAAACTCACTTGCATTGCCTTGAAAATTAAACCGGTGTTTTCTGAAGGTTATGAAACGTGCACGTGTCCATTAAAGTGGGATAACAACAATCCATCAACGAAATTAATTTTTTTTTTTTGATCACAATGGAAGAAAAAAGAATCCATGACGAAGTAAGTTCTATGCCTTGATGTAACTAACAATATTGTCTTATGTTAATTGTGGTTTTACTGACACAGTCCAACTTTGATGAAATTCCAATTACCCCAGAAGAAAAACCCCAGGAAAGAAACGGGCAGAAACTAGAAAATATCATAAATGATGTGGAAAGCCAAGTGAAATTCAAAACTGCTACAGAAATAGAAGTATGGATTATGTTTCAACTTCTATGTTGATTTAAAAATCTCTTAGTTTTAATGAGAGTCACACATCATTGCACACAACACCCGCGACTTAATTTACTTTGCAAGCAAATAAATAACACGTGCATATGCGAAAAAAATTAATGCGGCTAGTTGACATGTCCCTGGAGGCGTAGAAAGTGATTTAAAATTATTTCACTTAAGATGTAGTGTATACTCGACCAGCAGACAGAAAAAATGAAACAAGTTTCATGCTACAACATACTTGGAAATAGTGATTTTGCGTTTACTTATTCTATTTTAGAGTAAAATTTACGTTTTTCTTAAATGGCCCTTTAAAGAATATATCAATGATGAACAATTAATAAATACAATATATTTTATTAGCAGAGAGTTTAGTCAAAAATAAAAAAAAAACTAAGGAATTTTTTGAACTATGTCTATATCTTAGGTTAAAGTTCTTCGTTTACATATACATATCTATGATCCAAACGTTTGTGATCCTTAGAATGTAATTCAATAATGAAAATATTTATTAGTAATTTTCCAAAAAGCTTTATCAATTATTCATCTGCTATTAATTACTCAAGTCAGTCAAGGCACAACGTTATTTCAGTAAACCAAGCATAAATAGAAATTTGTTATAATGATTCAATTGAATCATGAATTTTAATTAATGTTAATTGAATATAGTAGTGTTGATCCATATACTACAACATACCAATTACTTTACGCATTAGCTTATCAATTCCAAAGGAATAGAAAAAGTCTAGTTTATTAGAATAAACCATGTGTATCATCATCATTATTAGATAACATTGATATATGTTATCACTATCTGCGGTCTACAGCTACAGCGGAATTGTCAATGAATTGCATCAGTCAGGCAAAGTCTCGGGTCAAAGTCACTTTGATGTGCCTCTGGAGTTGGTCGGAGATGCAGTGAAGGCAGTTGGTGGACATTAGTGGACATACTGTCACATAATGCATGGGTTAATGCAATGAAGGGTCATTGCTTCTATCAAGTAGCATTAATAACTACAGTTTTCCACGCGTTTGCTTTCTTGCCTTTAACACGCGCTAGCACCAACAATATTGGATGGTTTCTAGAAAGATAGGAATCGTTGAAAAGAAGACAATACTATAAAAGATTGAAGAGATTTTCGAATTGTTGTAAGTTGACCCAATGAAATAAATGGCCGCAAGTTGTAGTTATTTTCTATTAGTAAAGACATATTTTGATACAACTTGACGTCAATATTTAACGAAAATGTTGGGCATTTTTCTACATCAAAGTAATAGAAATGGAAACTGCATTGTGAAAGTAAATTTATCTTAATGCAATGAATGTCAAACACGTCGTGAACATGATTAACCAAAGACTTTATAGCGAAGTAAAGACAAATCTTCGAGAGAGTTTGCTTCTGGTGCAAACGTGCTTGGATGAACTGGGCGTAGGAGCAGAACCTACGCAGCCATATGAGAGCTTTTCAACTGCCACGTATAAAAATCGAACCATCTTTGAAAGAACGAGTTTAAATTCTTTACAACTTACTATTGTCCATACCATAACCCACGCACTTTACTTCCTACATTTTACAGACAGCCAACATACATTCAATGTACTTTCGGTAATAAATTTCTACATAAAATGGTGCAATTTTTTATTACCCTGACACTTGATGTGCTCAGATCTTAAAACTTTGACTACCTAACATAATATATAATCAGGAAAAATACATTTTGACCACACATATTTTCCTGTAATTATGTTGTACAAGATTTGTAGCAGACTACAATTGCTTACTGAACTTTCTGTTTTGGTGGCCATTTAGGTTTCATCGTTGTTCGCGACTTACAAGCTCGCTTAGTATTTAGTGCTTCCCAAGCCTTCGTCGAGTGCGTTTCATTTGCAACTCGCGAGCTTTCCCTCTCGGTATTGTGTTAATTTTAACTTTTCCCGCTGTGAAAACGCATTGGAATTCAGCGCATTTTGTTACACATCAAACTATTCTTCTTAAATAAATATTATTTATAGTGTTAGTCTAACTGTACCTACAAAACTATAAAAAATAATATAAATATAGTTTTCCCGTGATTAAACCTAGTGATATTCTGTATACGTTTGCAATAATCTAATATTATAATTGTTTAAATGATGCTCATAAGTTTGCGCCGTTTTTACCCACCGTACCAATAAATATCCAACGTTTAGAATTTCTACGAAGGTCACCAGTATCTCTATTAACTTTATTCAACTATTAATTCTGCGCATAGCTAATAAGTGCGAGTGGCGTATTGCAAGGACACTACATTGAGTAACAATACTTGGGCAAACGAATAAAACTTGTACTTGCGACACCCCGACTTAAAATGCTGCTTCGATTCAAGGAAAACTATGTCTCAATCAATATTCGACTTTGAGTTTTAAACTTTATTGCAATCAAGCATATTTGTTGTTTTAATTTTATTGTGTAGCAACTGAAGTTTGTAACTTTGCTGCCACCTTGTAGTGTGTACTTACTCGCGCACGAAGTGCACGTACACCAGAGTGTATGCACACTTGAAATTTATTACAATGGGACGAAATTTACAGGTATGTTTTTAAATATATTAAAATACACTTGAGAATTTTACGCAGTAAAAATATTTGTCACAACTATTTGTCACAAATAACGTTATTAACAAAGTAATTTTTCAAGTGAAGCAACTTTACGTTGGACTATGTTAATTAGTTACTTTTTAGGTGCTATACTAATTACGCTTTAATACATCAAGGCACACATGCTGTGTTGAAACACGTTTGCTTCTTATCAGATGCAGTCTACGAAAAAAATATTTACTAAAGAAGAACTGTGCAAACAAAAGAAAAACATTTCAAATGCAAGGAGACAAACCACATTAGGAACATTTGCCTTGTTCTGTCTTTACACTCCTGGAATACACCTTGGTCTGAATCGATTCAATTCAATTTGACTCTAACGTAAATACAAATAGTTGCTAATGCAAACAACAATTATATAATAATCATTTATTTTACTATTGAAGACCATTCACTTATGACCTAAGACCAATAAGTTGTTACTAATTGACTCTCATTCTACTACAACTTTGTTATGTCGATGGGATTCACGACAATAGCATTTCCTTGTTTGCTAAATGTACATTTGCATGCGGATTTAGTTAGTGTTGGTTTTTGCTAACCAAATTCAAACCATTGAAAACATCCGTTTACATCGTTTTCATTGACCTTGCTAACCCAGTGACGTTGACCGTGCCTTCTTTTAATGGCCAATCGTAACTCCTTTTAAGAGCGATAAAATCGTTATTTACACTTTTTATGCAAATACGAATAGAACAAATTTATGCGCGATGTGCACTCAATTCAGCCGTTTGAAGCGAAGTAACGAAATGATAAAAAAAGGGTCAATGGAATATGACGAAGTTGAAACAACAAGTTGAGTGCAAAATGGGCGGAAATCAAACCGGAAATACCAAATTAGATTTATATGATTTGCGCACTGCATAAACTGCATGTAATACGCATATTGTCAATATGATATTGTTATATCATGCAGTTCAGAATCATGCATTTTAAATCAAGATTCTATAATATTATATGGAGCACTTTAAAAACCAACAACAAATTTCAAATGTACGTAACTGATTTCAAATCATCTCAACGATTAATTATCAGTGAACGCCAGTCACTCCCATTATCTGATTCCGAGATTGTGTTACACAAGCGCATATTGATCTTCCACTCGTAAAGTTGTAATATTTCTGATTTTATGTCCGTAAAGCACAGCAATTTACAATCAGTCATTGCAAAATGATAGTCACTTCTCAACAAGCCAACTCTGAACTCATGTTCAGTTGTGTTCCATCGTTCAATGTATTCACGCAAGTGTCCTAACTTACATGTGGCGTGTTTT
>JAODGC010015006.1:10444-42830 GCA_027574925.1 Ecitoglossa quadriceps | reverse complement strand
TCATATTTCGAAAACAGATTGCTTTATCTGTTATTACGCGAATGGCACGGACAGATTCCGACCACATCTTTTACTCATATTTGGTTTAGTTGAGTACAAATAAAATTTATAATTTGGAATTAAGATAACAAAACAGAATGTTCCAATTGTGCTGCCTTGTGCAAAATGCATACGTGACTTAAGACGGTAATTCAAATACCGATAGGTTTTATCTATATTTGAAAAAAATCGGTTAGTTGGTTTAAGATAACACACATCTCTATGAAGTACACACTCCAAAATGAAAGTTAATATTGAAATTACTTCGAAATATGCAAGGTATAAACAAATCTGATAGCGCTTTATTTGTTTTTAGGGATTCAACGCCAAACTGGTGTTTGCGATAACAGCAGCTGCACTAGGATCTAGTTTTCAACATGGATACAACACCGGTGTGTTAAATAATCCACAAAAAATTATTGAAGAATGGATCTCCACCACTATTGCAAATCGGACTGGAGAGGTCCCTGCTCAGACACAGATCACAATGATCTGGTCAATTGCAGTGAGCATATTTTGTATTGGTGGAATGATTGGTGGTGTTTTAACAGGTATGAAGATATTCTTAAATTTGCCAATTGATCAATTTGATCAAGTAACTTCTTGATTGGTTGTTAGGATTTGTTGCTGATACGTTTGGGCGTAAAGGTGGTTTATTAGTAAATAATGTCTTGGTCATCGTTACTGCCATCCTTGAGGGTGCTGCGCGGTCCGCAGGTTCCTATGAAATGATTATTCTTGGTCGTTTTGTGATCGGTATTAATTCTGGTCTCAATGCTGGTTTAGCTCCAATGTACCTTGCTGAAATCTCCCCAGTAAATCTCCGTGGTGCTGTTGGTACTGTCTACCAGTTGGTTATCACCATCAGCATACTGGTCGCGCAAATTCTTGGTTTAAAAGATGTTCTCGGCACTGAAACACAATGGCCGATATTATTGGCACTTACTGTGGTACCAGCTGTGTTCCAAGTAAGTGAAATTCCATTAAGTGATTTACTGTACAAAATACGAGCTGTTAATGCATACATTCTAGTTGGTAACTTTACCATTCTGTCCGGAAACGCCAAAACATATTCTCATTGGTAAAGGAAAAGAAATCGAAGCACAAAATGCGCTACTCTGGTTACGTGATGGTGGTTCTGTACAAGAAGAAATGGACGAAATGCGTGCGGAATATGAAGCCATGAAGCTGGTCCCTAAAATCACAATGAAAGAGTTAATTAGCAATAGTGTTCTACGCATTCCGTTAATTATCTGCCTTATGTTGATGATTGCACAGCAACTCAGTGGTATCAATGCAGTGATGTTTTTCTCTACCAAGATCTTCATTATGGCTGGTCTTACTGAAGAGAGCGCATCATACGCCACAATGGGAATGGGTTCTATCAATGTTCTTATGACAATTGTGTCTCTTGTATTGGTAGAGAAGGCTGGAAGGAAGACCTTACTGCTTGTTGGCTTTTCTGGAATGACGATTGTCACACTTTGTTTAACCTTCGCCATGGCTAACGCAGTATGTAGACAATTTAAGCAGAAAATGAAACAAGGTGCACTTTAATTCTCTGTTTACCTTTACAGACAATTGCGCAATGGATTAGCTACTTGTGCATCATTCTGGTTTTACTATTTGTTATTCTTTTTGCAACTGGCCCTGGAAGTATTCCATGGTTCATGGTGTCTGAGCTTTTTAATCAATCAGCGCGTCCTGCTGCAACAAGCTTGGCAGTTGCCATCAACTGGACTGCGAATTTCTTCGTTGGACTTGGTTTCCTCCCCTTGCAGGCAAGTTAATTTATCTAAATATTGACAGCCTGTAGTTTTTTTTTTTTCGTAAAATTTAACATACCAATGTAAACATCTAACATTTTAGGAAGTATTGGGCCCTTATGTCTTCTTAATCTTCACTGTAATCTTAGCACTAAATTGCTTTTTCATTTATAAAAAAGTACCGGAAACGAAGAACAAAACAATTGAAGAAATATCAGCAATGTTCCGACAACAGTCCTACGAATAGACTCAAGAAAAAATATTTTCACAAAACTTTTTTACTCTATGAAAGCAAAAAGTCTAAATTTTGTACGTGACCTGGGACACTACAATATCTAATTTATCGCCATGAAAGGTATTGCTAGTCTTATCTTCGTCTTATGCATCGTACATTTATTATTCGTTAAGTGTAATCGTACCCCGTGCCTGCCTTTTAAATAATTTAATATGTAAACCGAAGGTTTAGTAGATTTTTTATAACCAAATTCGTTTTAAGATTGGAGCCACTCCGAATTCCTTTGCAATACGAAAACGATGGCTTACAAGCTCCGACTGTTGTAATTTATATGTAACTAATACTATAAACATTTTAACTACATGTTGTAAGTTTAATTTAAACTTTTAAAGTATAAAAACATTTTAAGCACAAAGTCTGAGATTGTGATTGTAGTATTTTCATTTTTTTTACATTAATATACATAATGTTCCCAACCATAATAATCTCCTTAATAACTCACAATTCATTTTGTATCTGCTTTATACAAGTTATAAAATAATCAACACAATTCAACTAGTTTTCTTAAAATTTGCAATCATCCTCGGATGCGTTCCACCAATTATCATCAAACACAATTAAATTCCCCAGGTCCGCAATACAATGTTTTAAGGTAACTCGAAATACGGTAGAAGCGCTATGCATCGCTAGGTAAGTCGATTATCACAATACAAGTCGATTAACGCCGTAAATTTCATCTTGCCAGGGCACATGTGCAATTATATCGCGTCTTCACTGGTATTGCCGGCTGACGCCACCATGACATGTTTCACAACAAATGCAAAACACGCAAACACAACAAAGACAACGAGATTGACCACACAACTTTGTAAAGTAGACTGTTCATTCAATCCTTGACTATTTTGAGGTGTATCTGTTGGGAGTGGCTCAATTTTTTTCCTTTGAGCTAATTCTTCCTGAAAACAATGCATGTCTAGGAATCTTCTGTCATTAATGCTTTATTGAGTGTTGGCTCACCTCAATTTTCTTAGATATATCTGGAAACAATTCCTTAAACTGGTTATTTTTGATATTATGTTCTAATGATTGATAGGCATACTGTCGCTTTTGTAAATCTGTTGTTTCTATACTTCCTACAGTTGGACTTTTTTCATTCTGCAACAATCAATACTCCATAAAGCAAATATCAATATACCTCCTCACAAAGTTCTACCATAAAACTTAATAGGCCAGTTAGAATTGTAGATACACTCCATGCTGGATTCCAATTGTCTGGATGAAAGTCACTAATACTGAGGCACAACCGTGTGTTTGGTTTAAAACGGCCGTTTGGTGTAATCATATATATCGACGGTGGTTTAAAAGGAAATTCCCGTGGAAAGACTAACTTTCCGTGGTAATAACCACCCTCATATGGTGTATTCTCTGGACCACAAACAACATAATGCCTGAAACAAAGATAATTACATACTAACCTAAAGAAAACTCAACAAGCGTTAAAATAGAAATCAATCTTGTAATAAAGCACAAAACATATTGTTTGTTCCTATACCATTCCAGAATGTTTGATGGCAGTGGTTCCGCAGTAATGTACGGTACTGGATCGCGGTTCATCCGCATGTAATCCTGCTTTAGGCGCACAGTGGCGCTTGTCGGCTTTCGATTGCGTGACATTGTTTTGCACGGAATGGAATGTTTTCGGATTTGTTGCCACTGGATTGTTTGCGAGTGGACACAATGGATTAGTTATGCGACACTATGATGGCACGTCGTGCCCTTGGCAAACATAATGAGACGAGAAATTTAACACTTGAATTTACTAAATAAACTATTCATTTCGCCCTTTCATTGCGTGTAGGTGAGCGATTAATGTGCAATGCAGCATGCGCCTATTCTACAGTCAGATTTATTTTATTAATCTATATTTTGTAGTGTTTTACTCGGTTTTGCCAGTTTCACTTGCGTGTACATTCCGATAATATATGATTTGAGCCAAAGTGATGAAAACGTCACGAGCTGACATAAACATGATTCTTCGGACGACACCAGGTAGCGTGAGTAGTTAAACTGATTTTGTTTTTAAAAGTAGTCAAAGCTATACATTATTATCATTTACCACGATGTGCACAAAACGAAATCGTTCGAAGTAATCATCTTTAAAATATGGTGACAATTATATTTTTTATTAAACTCATTTATTATCTTGTTATAAAAATATCAATTGAATATTAAAAGATTACTGGAATCACAAGTATATGGCCCACCTTGCAGCTGTAATAGTTAAACATACTTACATTCTAGCAAGAGAACATTTTAATAAAACAATAAAAATAACTTAAGGTTAACAAATGTAATGACTGTAATTTACTTAATATTAAAGATAAGCTTGCCACCCGTAAAACAACCGCGATAAATTAGCAGGTTCTCGTGCTTGCTTAATCAACAAATCTACTTGAGTTGACACCTTTGTTGTTTTACCACTTAAATCATTACCCAATAATTTTTGTTTGAGCCGTCCCAATGCCCTTTCCGCAGCAACGTTAGTGCTGGCAAGATCTAAAATTGAATAAAACATACAAAGCAATGTAAGCAAACAAAACAAGTCACATACCTTGCGGAGAAAATAATGGGCTGTGTTGATCACTTTCTTCATCAAACTGCTTACTGTACGCTCTGTTTGGTGTAATTGACCACTCGTAAAGCGGATCGTACAACAGCACTTCAACGATCGTCTGAATTGTAATAGCATTTCTTCTAAGCGCTTCCATTGTCTTTTCGCATGTCTTCCTAAAGGTCCCTTCAATCCCACAAATACCCATTCCATCTACAATGTCTCTAGTAAGTCTAAATGGCACAGTTTCTGGTGTTGGTAAAATTTTTCCTTGTTCAAACGCAATCCCAAAGTCAATGTGCACTACTTCTGCTGTGTTCGTATCAACTAAAATGTTCTGTACGTGTCTATCGCCAATTCCGAGTACGTACCCGCACATGCTACTTGTAGCAACACTTTGCGTATACGCACGTCTTCGTTCATACCACGACGTTGCTTCCAAAAAGTTTGTCTCAAAAAATTTATGAAAAACGGAATGAATTCTTTCACATATCCCTAGGTAGGCCTTGATGCGATATTCCAAACCTTTGCTGACAGCTTCTTTGATTATTTGCTTAGCTGAATCAGGCTTTAGATCCTTCGGATAGTAATGCCTGTGCGCATCAAGTAAATATTCACCGATGGGCATACTGTTCTTAACCCATTCCAATACCCCACTACGTTTAGAGAGAGGAATAACTTTATATGTGCGAATTTTAAAATTCTGTGTCTCCTTGTTAGCTTTTAATAACTCATTCATTATGCCAAACACCTGTTGCATTACCGCATCCTGACGTATATCATCTTGGCCTTTAACAAGCAGATAACGCATAATCCCATCCGTCCCAATGCATTCCAGACGTTTGGGCATGTTAATTCCACCCATAGACACAAATTCCTGCTTAAACTTATGGACGCCCACAATGCTATCATAATTATTATTGCAACTGTAGGGTAGATTATAAGTAGGCATCAATGCAGATGTATAATCGCGAATATTATAGATTTTTAGTGTTCTCGGAATTTTAGCACTTTCACCTCGTTGGATATTAGGTCTAAAGTATGCCAGTTCGATAAATGCGGAAGCCATGTCATTGTACTGAGTCATGATTTGTTGAATTTTAGGAATGCGGTTTAATCTGATTATTAATTGTTGAGCTCCCCGTATACGCGATTCATTGGAAGTTGTTTTTGCGTTTTCTTTGGTAAAATTGTCGTCTTTGTTCGTATTTGCAACCGAGATGATTAAAGGAAGTGAATGATGTGGATGCTGTATCGCACAGTTTTCTAAAGATATCGTATTAGATTGAATTGATAATAATTGATACTTGTCCAGTATACACACTCACCAATTAAAGTAGTTATACATTTGGAAAATCGGTCTTCTTCAGTTGAGATGTGAGGTACTAACTGTGGAAGAATAGGTAGAATTTTGTAAATTTCAAGTTGTAACAGTTTCTCTTCAATGATGGTGGTGATCTTTGTGTCTGTTTTGTTTTCCAGCCATAGTGAAAAGAGTCGAAAGATTTCAGTCTGTACCTTGGTGGAATACTTTAAGTTGTGCAGATAATACTGGATGGCAACTTTTAAGAAGTTTGTGCGTTGTGCAAGAGTATTTTTTATATCAATTTCGTCAATTTTAGTCATTCTTTCATAGGTAATAATTGCCTTCTGTACGTCTTTCGACATAGTTGAGGTAGTAGTTCGAAGTTTCTTTGCACTTTCAATCATTTGGTTCATTGAAGCTTCTTTGCGAATGAATTCTGGAGACTTAATAATACCACATACCTAAAATACGACAAATTATAGAGAAATCCATCGCAATTCCAAAATATTCAATGTATACATGTTGATATTCCTCGTCTGCGAACTTTGCTAAAGCTTTGTATACTTCGTGCACTTCTTCCGTTTCACGCAAATAACAATGCTGTTCAGTGTTGTTCAAACGAGTTAAAATATCAGCTGACGGCACAAAGTATTTTGTAAGAATGTTTTGAGAATTCTCAGACTTGTTTTCCGTCATCCATTCACCGCATAGTTTTAAAATAGTAGCACGCAGACTGCAATAGTAATTAGTTGTAGATTCGTAAAATAATTTAGTCCGATCATTTATAAATACCTTGTTTCGGGTGTGTACAGCTCGATCAACTTCTGTAGCTTAGATATTCCAGAATTATGTCCCAATGCCCAGTCAATCCGAGCATCCAACAAATCCACTCTTGCTTTGAATTCAGGATCGTCTAGGTTTCGAAACTTATTCAGTATTCGTTTAGGAATGTGCATATTACCATGTTTGCGCAATAAATCTATGGAAATTTGTTTAGGGTATGCTCAGTATTTTTAGTTATTGTACTTACTTGCATAGTCCAAACTCAAATCGATGTAATTTGCATTTGTACTATGCATTCCTCTCATCTGGATAATATTTATAGCTTCTATGCGTTGAGCAATCCTCGGCTCCCAATATATCAAATCACTGTCAATTTTATCCCGAATTTTAAATTCTTTAATTAACGTATTTAGGTCTCCTTTTTCTTCAACTGTGGCAAAAATATCTTCCAATTCTTGAAGTCTCTCCAATTTCGAAAGCTGGCCATAGAGTGTCTTACAACTTTCAAGACTCACGCTTTTCATCGTTTCAATAACTTCCAGTCTTGTATTTTTCATCCAAGTATGGAATATATTCTGATCATTATCGTTCATTGCATTTAGAAGTTTATAGATATTCGATTCAAAACTATGAATATTCCCAGATGAACTTTTTACATGCTGGTCAAGTTCATCCCATTGCCCTAAACGCCACATACAATCATAGTATGCATCAGGATAATTTTGTTGCCCTTTAGAATGCGTGATGGCCAAGTTATACAATCCATACCGCCGAAAACATTGACCTAACTTCTTCCAAGCGTCGCTGTTATCTAAAGCAAGTTGCATATCATAATTCACAAGCTCGAAATCATTTTTGAAATCAAGGTTTAAAGAAGATGTGGATGGAGAACAGGATTCAAGATGGCCACCAAAAAGTGCGTAATTATCATCTATTCCCTTATAGGCCTATAAAAACAGAACATTCCAAAAGATTATCAAAACGCATCAATTAAACTTAACAAAATTTGTGTTCAACCTGAGTTAGAATGAGTCGTAATTGTGTCGTTTCCTCCCCAATTTCATCCAATAATCCAATTGGTGATAAATTACTAGTTGCTGTCTTACACTTTGTGTTAATGACAGCAACATGATAGAATTTCTCAGCATACATCACCGCTGAAAAATATGCTGAACAATATACAGCCGCTTTGGCTACCTTTAAATAATCCAGATTCATTTCCAAATCTTGATATCTCCTATAAGGCAATTAATTTAATTCCTTTAATGAATAATAATACATTCAAAATACCCTTTTTTATCATGGAGACGTTGCAATCTAATAAAGTGAAGAGAATTCAAAATACATCTAATCGAAGATATATTCATTGCAATAGATTGCTTTTGAGGTGAAGCACTGGACATCCAATGTCGATCAAAAAACGTTACAAATCCACATCCCACTAGCTCCTTCACTCTTGGCGATGTGTCCATTAACAAATTAAGTAAGAATGGTAGTATTTCCTCAGCAAAAGATACCTAGAAGATATACTACTTAATATGTTCAGCTTACAAGATTAATTTCACAGCTACAATACCATTTTGCTGACAATGGGTATGAGGCACTTCATAAGATTGTGTACAAAACCGTCTAAAATCTTCACAACTAGATTTTTGATCCAGCTTTCATGATTTCCTTCTTCTGAACACCATAATTCCCAATCACACAAAGTTTCCTTGTATAATTTTTGTGAAATCGCCAATAAACTCACTTCCTTCCCTCCTTTAGTAAGAAACGGTATAAAAAAGCCAAGCATACTTTTAAATGCATCACTTTTTACAACTGTATGTCCAACATTGGTAGATAAAACAGCATACAACGCCTTTGATACATGTCGCACAGTACCCAAATCTTTATCAACAAAATGTTTCGCTAGTAGATCCAAAATTTTCGTGAGAAATAAGGTGGTGGAACAGTCCTTTGTCTGAATGTGATCTTCTGATTTTAAGACCATCGTGGTTAAATCATTGGCGCCCAAAACTCCCAGACATTTCACAGCTTCCATTGCTTCAACTTGATCTTCCGATTTCACCAAATCTACTAATGTAGATACGAGTGAATGGAGAATACTATTGCTAGACAAACAACTGCCTCTTTCGTGCAATTCCATATAGATATTACTTAAACCCTTCAAGTCATTCTTAAACTTCTTTCTTAGTACTTTAAGACCTTCACTTCTGGATTCCTGGGCTTGACGCCCAACCAGAAACAGTTTAATTTCATCGGCAAGTGTACTGTTCGCAGGTCTAAACTCCATCAACTTCTGTCTCAAAGATTCCACATATTCGTTATTTTCAGGAAGAGGATCCAGAAATTGCAGCTGTTCCTTAATAAGTTCGTTGTTGGAAAAGGCGATGACTTCAAGGACTTTCAAAGCATCCTGATTACCTTGGATTGCATGTGGCACTAAACACGATGAGATGACTAGGACAAACTCGGCGACGTAGTTACCATACTTCGAAATAATCATTGTGAGAAATTTTAACAAAAACTTCATGCTAAATATTTGCAGCATCGGCGGTTCATACTTAATCGCAGCAATATTCGTATAAATCACATCTCTCAAAAGAAAGAAATTGCAAGTTTTCAATGATTTTTCAATCGCTTGCTCGCAAACCAACTGAACGAATATGGAATATCTATACAATTCCATAATTTTTTCCTCCAAATTAGCCTGCACCCAAATGTTATATCTCAATTTTAAGAGGATTTGTTGTAGTTTATTCGGTTTGTTATCATATATGTACTTAATAAAGTCACAATTTAATTCATTGCTCATCATTTCTATTATGTCCGCACAAAAAGCTTCGTGTGTAATTGCGATGGAATCCGGTGTGGAAATACAACAAGTATACTCAAAAAACTGCTCCAAATGAATTGGGTCATGAACGTACCCTAGAAGTTCAATCAGAATATCATCAATTGTGTTCCTGACCAGCTGCTGTTTCTTTTCGGGAGATAGAACATCATTTAGTTTAACTTGTGTTATATCTTCGATTGAAGAATCATTCGCTTTAAATGTATTATTGCTAGTAGTCTGCAATTCTTGTGCCACCACCCGTTCAATTATATTATTGGATATAAATTTGGGGTAACAGGCCTCTACCGCCATTTCAGTAGATATACCAATCTCAGCACAAATTGTTTCAAAAATATTATCACCTTCTTTGAGTGCAATAGGTATTATTGTGTTCAAATTATCCATATAAAATGATTTCTTTTCTTGCGTAAAGATTGAGTACGGAAAAGTTAATATGGAATCATTCCTACACCAATATGATAACATGATATTAATATATGCAGAAATATCCATGTTTTCTTGCTTTAATTTATCGATTTCGGACTGAATGCTATCATTGGGTATGGCATAATCTCTTCCCTTAACTAGCAATTCACATAAAGCTCTTTTAGTAAATTTTGTTCCCCTCGCAGAAATAACAATATTGGATAACAGCTCTACCACTAACTTATTGAAGTTTTCCACTTCATCATCATTGGTTTGAGATAGATTTTGAAACGTCTCGCCTAATTTGTGTAAGATTTTCTTCCAAATGTTGCTTTTGTGGGCTTCTATTTCGGAATTACGGGATGGATACTGATATAGCAATGAAATGGCTTTGATTGCTTGTTGTTTAACAGCCAATGATTTACTTTCCAAGTAATTTGGCAAATAGTATACCAATAGTTGGCCATTGTACGACGCCCAATTCCAACAGATATCCGGATTAATCAATACATGGAAACAATTTAACAAACCCAACTCAACGTTTTCTCCAAACTTTTTTCGCACTTGGTGAATTGTTTGAAAAATTGCAATGAACTCATTTTTTACATCATCCACAAGATCTTCGAGTTTTATTAAATGTCGATATGCGCTTTCCAATACCCTTAACACGTCCAAACATACGTTGTATTCTTGAAACCTTCGGAGGCAAATTACTTTGATTAATTCCGCGATTGCTGCGATGCAATTAGCGGATAACAAGCAATTACTCTTCTCCAGACCTCCTAGAATCATCATGGCTTGGTGGTATTCAACGGAGTTCCCTGGATCGAAGTCCTCAAACTCGAATAACAAATATTGGATCATCTTTTGAGTCTCATTTTCTGCCTTATTAGAGTAACTAATAAGAAATTCTATTATTAACAACTTCAATTTGGTTCCCGGTTGATCCATGCTATGACAAATTTCACCCAGATTACATTGTCCCTCAACCATGGCTTTGATAAGAGGCATATCGACGGTTTCCTTCACAATTCCCATGTTTTCATCTAGTTTCATCACATCCACAAGAAGTTTTAATGTGGTATGTGTCTCAACACTTTTGAGACTATCATCACTCCCAAGTGTTTGATAAAGCGGTATTATTTTAGCCCAGGTTGATGTTAGGAATGGTATAAGAATGGGCTTTAAGTCGTCTATAGCCACATTATGTTTCGTGTAATAAAATAACAAACTTGTAAAGAGATGAACAATTCTTAGCAAAGTACAACAATTTCCGTTATTCAAATTTATTTTCTGTAACTTAATTAGCTTTGAAACCAGATGCTTGAAACACTCATCATTGAGAATATTTAAAGTTTGCAGCATTGAATTATAATTCGAATAATGCCTGAATGTTAAATTGACGACGACATCGGCAATTACTGGATATGAAAATTGCTCAAAGCCGGATTGTTCGCTAGCTTCTAAGGGTACAAACAGATCGATCATAGCATTCTTAAACTCGGCTGTATTCTCTTTGAAACCATGGTAACTTGCACAGTTATGAAATGTTGCAATGCTATTTGCATTCAATTGAATTGTTCGCGATGTATATAAGTTAAGAAGCTGAGCTACATATTCAACTGAAATTATCGTGTGCTTTTTAATAAAAAGTTGTTGTAGAAGATGGTGGCCCTCATTTAAATTTTGATTTAACCCAATTGCTCGCACGGCAGAGTCATAGGCTAACATCCATTCCGACTGTGTGAGGTAAGGTTTTTCGGAACTGTTGAGATTGTGATATTCTTCGACGATTAGCAACGTGGCTAATAATTTGAAGACGTAGCCTCTAATAAGAATGGCTTTGCTGTCTTTCACGTAGTTGGAAAATACGGAAAGAAGTTTTTCGAAGTATGATACAGATATTAGATGTGGATATTTTTCAAATACTAGCGCAAACAGTAAAATGCTAAAATTCGAAAGAGTTATTAGTATTACAGATATTAACTTGAAAATAAAAAATAATTTATGCAAGGGAACTTGAAATTAAAAAAATGTTAAAATTAAACCTGTTCAACAGGAAATTTCCTTGATAAATAAAATAATTATAATGTCGTATTCCCCTACACACAAATTTTTATTTTGAGAATTACTTATAACTTCATTCAGATAAATTGTTTATAATTTGACCAAATTTGTCATAAACACATCCCAAATTTGCAATGTACAAAATTTAATACCAACTACGGCTTTGGAAAAAGAAAACGACTTATGGATTTAAATTCAGCACACCAAAAATAGTTAAACGCATCTAATTTCATGCCCTATA
Organism: Ecitoglossa quadriceps; assembly: GCA_027574925.1. Classification (NCBI taxonomy): domain Eukaryota; kingdom Metazoa; phylum Arthropoda; class Insecta; order Coleoptera; family Staphylinidae; genus Ecitoglossa; species Ecitoglossa quadriceps. The sequence continues at coordinate 30,517 of JAODGC010015006.1, read as the reverse complement.
AAAATTTTAGGCAATATTTATCCGACAATGTAAAAATTAATTTAACATTAATTTCTTACCATGGTCCATTAATATGTTCATGTAAATTGTTAAAAATTTGAACAATTCCTGCCTCCCTCCTTGGTTTCTTCGTAGCAGGTTCATTATTCTCCACTCTTTTTGGAATTTGCCTGATGTGTTTGTAACATTTCTGTGCAATTTCAACAAATCTGTCGCGATACTGTATTGCATCCTTGCTTGATGTCACTACGGCCTCGTCCTTCGTATTCATTAAACCTGAAAGATATCTATCCATAAACCGAAGGTTCTTTTCCCACTTTTCACTAACTTCTGTACAAGTGTCGTGTGCTCTGAGTTGTGCGACAATAGCAGCCAATAGAAAATTCTTAACATTTCCAAAAATAATCAAAATTACAAGAAAAATAGCAAACGTGGATAAATTCATACCCGAAATAAATGTGCGTTGTCGGTAGAATTGTAAAATCTCAATATAAAATATAACAATTCATCTCCCTTTGTAATGCAAAACTGTTTATAACACCTGTGACTTGTTTCACTGAATATCACCACCAATTGAGCCCCAGCTTCAAGCTGCCAACGTGGAGAAGAATTGAGCCTAACCAGAAATGATCTAATGAATTCAGTTTCTTCTTTGATCATAGTCAAAGGCAGCTGGTACTGAAATCCTTTGCGCAGTAAAACAATGTAAGCAAGAATAGCTCTTGAATCAGGTTTCTTATTGTGAATATTTTTTAAGATATCTTTAATATCTGTAATACAATGAATATTCTAAATATTCTAAACAAACCAACTGATCCTGATAAACTACTTACGTAGAATTATATTTAATGATAATTTATCCCAATACACATCTTTATCAAGAATATGACTCCCAAAGACTGTTAAGCAAGTGTCCATGCAATGCTTTTGGAATAAAGCATCCTCATTGCATTTTCTTACATAGTCATAGTAACTACTAAAGACGATCACTCCATCTAAAAATTAAGTATGTTTATTTCACAGCCTTACTGCTTTATTAATTTTCCATGTTACTCTCTCTGTTAGCATTTTTTACTATTTTGGTAAGCAAATCTCTGCAATCACATGGAAACACACTCAAACGAGGAGGTTCATGCCCCTTTTTATTAATTTGTTCTTGCAATTTATTCATCTCCTGAGAAGGAAACATTCAGTAATAAAAATAAGTCGTTTTCTAATTAACATACCTTGTAAAGGGATGTTTTTATCGCAGTAAATCCGTTAACCCATTCTTCAGGATTATTATCAAGATACTGAATCAAGTTGGGTTCATCTAACAAGTTTGAGACTTCATCAATGCCTTCTTTTCTAGTTTTCACTTTAGCATCATGCGTGGCATAGTAGGCTTTTGTAAATTGTTGTAATAAATGTTTTTCATTCATTTTAAGTACTTCTATTATAACTACAATTTATAAACACAACCATTTAGTTCTTAGTTCGCAAGTACAAAATTCAGCAACTGCTGATCACGCTGATCACTGAAACCTAACCTCAGATCCAACACTTTTGTTCTTTACCAAACTAGAAACTTTGAACTCCGTCCAGACATATTTTAATACACATTATTTAATTATTACTGAGAAAATACTATAATTAACTAATATTAAAGCGTCAATGTTTATTCAATTTGTAAAATTTATTTGCCGCCCAGAAATGGCGCGAGTGAGTGGAACGAAGCTGTGGCGGCGGCCTGCGAGAACTGAAGGCCTCAAGGTCAATTAAAAATGTATAATACATATTCTCTACTTTGAATAAACTACTTGACTTGATTTAATACTTAAAAAATTACTCAGTATGTATAAATATATTACAAACATTTACTTTTCCAAGTGCTTTGTTTTAAACTGTTTCCAATCTCTAACATTTAGAATCTTTCAAACATGTTTGCTGTCGCCATCTGTCGCATTCTTGAGCATGACATTTTAATGTGTGTCAAATTACATATGTCAAAACATATGTTTTGCCAAGAAATGACATCATGTAACCGAAATATATTGGATTTTGTCCCTTTACATTATTGCGGAGTAGTGACAAAGTGTCCTCACATTGAGCTGTGATTGCGACGTAGTTTGGGCGAATATTCTTTTTATTTTGAAAGAGTGGCAAGCATCCGCGTAAGCGTGGTACGTCCACGCTGCGGGCACAATGTCGTTGCGTGCGATCGCATCGCACTTATTTCGGCATGGTCGCAGCTACATCAGGAACGCGGGCCTCCCAAAGAGAGACATTCATACCAGCAACATTGGCGAACGCGTAAATGCAGCGCGACAGGTACAGCAGGCGCAGCTGGTGCCGCGCTCATTTGCATTGCGTTCCGTGGGCCTTCAGGTGGGACTCCACGCGCGCCGAATTCTAGTCGACAATGTCTTAAACCGTGTTACAAGCTCGCTTGCCGCCAAATTACGAAAGGAGGCTGCTAAGAGAATGTTATTTGGGGATGCTGGGCATTTTTTCGCATTGGTTGGTGTGAGTCTTGCATCTGGGGCTGGAATTTTGACAAAGGAGGAGGAATTGGAAGGAGTTTGCTGGGAAATACGAGTAAATCATATAAATATAAATGGCATATAGAGTGACTAATGTTAACAAACAATTTTTTAATGTGATAGGAAGCAGTATCAAAGATTAAATGGCATTATCAGAATACTGAGGTGGTAACCAACACAGATGAACCATTGGGAGTAAAAGATTTTGACTTTGGAGCTCCTTTGGGCAAAGGCTCTAATGCAGTAGTTTACACAGCCAGGTTGAACCAAGAGCATGCCCTGGAAGCAGAATGTTGTGATGCAACTGCATCACCAACATCAACTTTGTTTGTGGGAAAGTTTGGCAAAGTCCCTACTCAGAAGGTTTCAAAGGAAGATGACTATCCCTTGGCAGTGAAAATGATGTTTAACTATGATATTCAATCTAACGGTATGGCGATTCTACGTGCGATGTACAAGGAAACAATCCCCGCTAGAGTTTACTACAGTAATGTGGGGATTACTGATTGGGAATTGGCGTGAGTATTATACAGAAAGATAGTTGAACCTTTAAATAAGAGTTTCCCCTGCATTATTTAGGTTGTCAAATGGCAGGAAACATCTTCCACCACATCCAAACATTGTCGCTATCTATTCTGTTTTTACTGATTTCATTCCTGAATTGATGAATGCGACTAATCTATATCCCGCGGCTTTGCCACAGAGGATTTACTCCGAAGGTGCAGGCAGAAACATGTCTTTATTCTTAATTATGAAGAAGTAAGCTGCTCTAGATTGTAATTTCGATAAGTTAAACATCATTGCAAGTTAATTTAATGCCTTTTTTGCAATTATAAGGTACGAGAGCAGTCTTCAAGAATATCTGTCTTCAACAGCATTGACAACTCGTCAGTCCATCCTTCTTTTCACTCAATTACTTGAAGGAGTCGCTCATTTGTCAGCCCATGGAATTGCTCATCGTGATTTGAAATCAGATAATCTTCTCCTGGACTTGTCGGAACCGAATTCCCCAATTTTGGTAATCTCGGACTTTGGTTGTTGTCTTGCTGACAAAAACCAACATCTTACAGTCAGTTACAATTCATATGAGGTAGATAAAGGAGGGAATACTGCGCTAATGGCACCTGAGATTATTAATCAACAACCAGGAATATTCAGTTTGCTGAATTATAACAAAAGTGATCTATGGGCAGCTGCTACAATTGCACATGAGATCTTTGGACAGATTAATCCATTTTATAATGGGCCAAATGGCAAGTTAACAGCTGCTAATTACAATGAAGGGGATTTGCCAATTTTGGGTGGCAATCACAAAGATGAGATTCCAGATGTTATGCATGCATTGATTGCAAATCTCTTGAAAAGGAATCCTAGTCAAAGGTTGGATGCTGAGGTTGCTGCAAATGTTTGCCAACTGTATTTGTGGGCACCAAGTGTATGGTTAAACCCAATGATGAAATTGCCTTCCAGTAATGAGGTATAATTTGCTTCAATTCTGTCAATATAGTATTATTTCTAATTGGTATACATTGTTTTGAAGATCCTTCAATGGCTACTTTGTCTAACTACCAAAGTGCTTTGCGAGGGACGTCTTAGCAACCCCCAATCCAACGGTGATGAATTCGATAATCCGGCTAGTAGCCGAACAGCTAAAACCAATTTTGACAGTGAGCACATGAAAAATTTCAACTGGAATTATTCTAGTAAAAACCGACGTACTTACACTGAGTACTTGCTGATTTCATCGTTTTTAGTACGAGCTAAGTTGGCAAATATTAAGGCCGCTTTGCATTGGATTCAAAATAATCTTTATTAATATATTGATATATTTTATTTAAGACACGTTCCAAAATTGTTATTTAAGATAGTATTGTAATAACCAGAATATGATGATTTGTTGTTGAGGTTACTTAATATAAAGTATTGGGTTTATGTGAATGGCTAGTTTGATTATTGAATCTATGTATTTATTTTAATGGTTATTATTTATGAAAAATGGGTTTCTCTGCAAATATTTATGCGTTTTTTGTGAACTGGAAATTCGTGAGTAAGGGCTTGATCCATTTAACCTCTCGTTCATTAAAACGGATGAAACTGTATAGAACATATGCAACCAACATTGCTTAGATGTCAGTAGTTTGAAATGTGAGAAAATATTCTACAACTGTCTTGAAATTTTGTATTTATTTTATATTAATTACATTCATAAACAGCGAAATTACTCATAAACAATGCATCGAAGTATATTTCGATCTAAAGATTATCACCCGAATGATGAAAGAGACGTTTATTGTTTTTGTGACCCAAAATACAAAAAAGGAAGGAAACGACGCGAATTAAGTGAAGATTATCTTTCGTTATTTATTGAAAAGAACAGTGATGGTACGAGAAACTTGCGATTGAAAGGAAATGAACTGCAATATCGCATTAAGTATGTATTACACATAGAGTATACAAATTCTAATAAAATATTTACAATCCATTCAATTCTCTTCATGATCTTACAGTCGACGTGTTGAATCAAGCGATATGCCATTAATCACCAAATTTCTATTTAAACATCTTAATCTCTTCAAACTAGACTTATCCTATAATTGCATTGATGACGAAGGAATACTAGCCCTATGCGATGGTTATCTCAAATATCCAAATCCTTTAGAAATTTTAATTCTAATCTGCTGTGATATTGGCAGCGGTGGAATTCACTCACTCTGCAAATGTTGGCCTACATTGGTTTTAAAAGTGTTATCATTAACTGGAAATAAATTTGGTTCAGAGGTAAACATACTGCAATAAAATAATTATTGTTTCACCATTACAGTATTACGATTGTTTATCTTAACAGGGTGCTGAAGATTTGTATGTGTTATTGAGTAACACCCAAATCTTAGAACATCTTCACGTTGGAGCGACAGGCCAAGATATTTCCAGTTTTCCACATTTTATGGGCGCAATTAGGCTTGACGGTGGAAAGAATGAAAGTCTTAAAACTCTAGATGTATCTGACATTGTGCCAATGTCGAAGTATCATCAACCACAACCTGGGATTTTGGCTGAGCATTTGAGTACAATGTTTTCAGTAAGACTCCTAGTATAGTTGAAAAGAGAATGCAACACATTAACTGTTTGTGGTTTTATTAGCTGAACAATACATTAATGGAAATCCATTTGCAAAAGTGTGCACTGGATGGCCATGCAATTGAGACTATGATTATTGGATTGAAGGAAAACAAGACGTTGATGTTCCTTGATTTGGGCTATAACAAAATTGGGAATTTTGGAGCAGAAAAGTTGAGTGAATATTTTATGACTGCGCCGCAATTGCAGGGAATTAATATAGCTGGTAATTCAATTGGGGAAATTGGTGGCAGGTAAAATAAATCAATTCGAACAAAGACAAATTACACTAATATGTTGATGTTTTTAGAGCTTTAAGTTTTGGTTTTCCCTATTCAAATTTAAAAGTTATTGATTTGTCTCAAAATAAGATAACAGACCAAGGATTATTAGAAATACTTCTGAGTATTAAAAAATACCAACGCATTCGAGTATTTTACATCTTTGGAAATGAAATTGGACCTTTGTCAAAAGAAGTATTCATTGCAAACGCTCAAAAGTACATAATAACATAACAATTTCTTTGATGTAGGTTTTAGAAAGGCAATTTATGGCTGGAGTGTATGATCAATTCAATATCGATTTCCAACTTTTCCGTACTCCTGAAGGTCTCCAAGTAGCCAAATACCCAACAAACAATTACAAACATATCGTCTACAATCAACTAGATCCCGAGGATGTCCGCGACATAAAAATCCGTTACAACAAAGTCCTTGGGCCTTATTGTGCACAAAATGCTAAAATCAACTTTGATTATTACCGCGTTGACCATGGTCCATGCTTAGATGATCCAAATTATGAACCACCTCAACCCGATCCAGAAAAATTGCGACAAATATGCATGGAAAGAGAGCGTTTAGCTGCTTTGCATGAAGAAGAAGATTCTGACATTTCAGCTTTTGGAGTGGTTGAAGATTCCAGTACTACTGACACATGTCTAGTTAAAGATGATACACTAGATGCTTTTGACATGCCTAAGATATACACTAAAGTTGTGTCACTTACGAAGGTAGGAATATCAAAGGAGTCCCAGGTAGATGAAGCAACTAGAGATGAAACAGTGGTAATTCATCCAGCAAAGGAAGTCAATTTTGAAGTGAATAAAGATGAACTTTCCTAAAAAAAGTAAGAATTAAATTAATCACGAATGTATATATTCTACGATTGTAACCAAACTGTTGTTACATCTAACAATGTACGTGATGTGAGCGATTTTAGTTTTATTTTAAGCAAATTCTGCTCCGGACGTCATAAATGTCGTTACAACCATTAATCAAATTTATGCTTCATTATGATGTTATATGATGCACCATGTATGGGGTGGGTCTCAACATACTAATTAGTTCTTCTCTTCTCAAGACAGTCCTAGACGTCTCCTAGATACGTCTCCTCTTCATCCGTCACTATTCTAATGAAGAAAAAAAGACTGTCTTTTAGGTTATATCCAGTCATAATGTTTCTTGGTTACTGGTCTATAGTATGAGAAGTATTATTAATTAGTATTCATGGTGTTTCGATTTTCTAAGCATCTTGGACACTTTTCATTATTTTCATGCTTATTATGATTATGAGTATGACTTAAGCGTGAAAATCATTCTGAGGCTTTTGAGGATATCCTAATGGCATGCTGCGACTTCTAATCCCTTCAACTTCTTCAAAGCAATGAATTATAAATTTGTGCATGTGGACATGATTGATTCGATCCGCTTGCATTTGATGTTGGACTTGTTGGAAGTTTGCGCAATTTTCAGATATTTTCTATTATTTCCGGAGGATGTTATGGAGTGGCTGTCATTTTTGTGACCAAACTAAGTTGTAAGTTCTTAAGAGTCTGACAAATATATGATGGTAAAGTTCTTTTTAAGTTGCTAATTTTAGGAAATTGGGTGGACTGACACTAACATTTGTTAGAATGGATTGAGGATTTCAAGAACAGTATTTCAGTTCATTCAACTTTTATCAAGTTCACTAATCAAGAGCAAATTGTAAACCAAACTAAGTTGATAATATATTTGTTGGTGTTGAGTTCTTTTGTTTTACAATTCAACACTCATGATCAACCTTGGATTATACTTGAAATAGTTTGGTTTCTTAAAGGTCCCTAAACATGTAAATTTCCTCTGCTTATAATGATATCCGGTGAGTTTCAAGTGGGATGCCATTTTTATTAAGTAGCTTCCATGATCTCAAGCATCTCAAAGGTCTTCTAAAGCCCCAATGTTGACGCATGTGACTTCCATTTGCATTGGATTTACAACACCGATGCCGAGCGTTGATTCGTTGGTTGCAAGGAAGTTGGGACTGAACTACCTTTACGCACCTGTCGTAATACGATTGGAGTGACTTCATCGCAGGTAACGACGTTGCCTTAAGACTGCACAAGAAGAATAAGAAACGCAAGAAATGAAAAGAATCCTTTGACCAATAATAGAACGAATTGTACTTCACAACCCAATAGTTGTGTAGTGTAATGGAGGTGTTGAAATCAATTAAAACCTTAGACTAGTTTTATGAAACATGGATAAGTTGCTTTTTAAACATAGCACAAAAAACTGTAAAGTGTTTTTCTTCTTCGGCCCCTTAAACCAATCTCGAGTGAATCTCCCCCACGTTAGAATGACATCTTCACACGGGGCGTAATAACGTCACGAGCGAAACAAAGAATAATATATGACAACTGGTGTTTAAAAAACGTGGCTTTTCCTACGTTCGAGTAACTTAAGTAATATGTCTTACATGTAAAAAGCTGTGTAAAAAATTGTCTCCCCACGATGCTTCATCAAATTACACTGACGGCACACGACTTGTGTGCAGCGTCGTGAGAAGTTTTCATCAACGCAAAGTTTACACAAGCATAGTTTACGTTTGGATTTAAGTCATCTAAAGTCAGTCTAAACTGCCTTCAGACTGCGTTTGGTTTACGTTGGTTTACGCACAGCGTTAATTAATGCCGCTGGTGGGCCAATAAACAAAAAGTTAATTAAGCAGCTGCTCTGCTGTGAGGCGCATCGGGATCGTTTGCAGACCGCGCGAATGGTGAAGAGAGTAGACATAAGTCACATTCGGTTTTTCGATCTTCACAGGAATAAGAAACCACAACTTACAACGGAAATCCTCTGACGTGACGATTTATTCGATTTGCTGGATTTTGGTTTTCATTTTCGCAGAAGTGGTTGACTTAACTTGCACTTGTTGGCACTTGCTTGATATGTTTAACAGCACAGAGTGAAGATGTGTAGAAAGTTTTGATTTACATTAAGGATTACTGTAGTAATTCCTTGGAATTACATTGATTTCAATGCGATGTAAGTCGCCGTATATTGTTTGCAGTAAGGTAAGTAAGCAATGGTGTAATCCGAATTGGTAGAGGTGTTGAGGATACGAGCCGAAAGGTGAGTGGAAAGACCCGCAATTCCATGCGGGCTCAACGTCGCTGCTGGAGGGCAGCTGTTTATTGTAAACAAGATTAGTACACGTTGTAAAACTGCTCCGAAATGTGCGTAGCCCAGCAGCTATCGGACTGCGATGTGAATTAATGAGTGCGGAGATTCCCGCCGAAGTGAAAAACCCAGACGTGAGAGGGAGCCAATTATAAACGAATAACTTGCAATCACAATAAAGAAGTGGACGCAGTAAAATTCTGTCAAATGCAAGAGTATAGGTTAGGAAAAGTAAATACAGATTCCTGTATGTTGTTATGCATCTAACACTCTCTTCAGATATCTGCTCAGTTTCATTGTTCCTATTTTATACATAAAACAAATGTTTATTTCATTTCTGTTTTGTTAGGGAGTGTATAAAATTTGTGGGACTTGGTAGGATACGTATTTATCTATTACGAGTAGCATTCTGGTGTTGAAATATCATTTATTGTACGTAAGTCGGAAAGTTCACTGAGAAAGGGATTTCCCTTGCCCTCAGCTACCTATTTATGACTCTAATGGGATAACACCTCTGATGTTATAAACTAAGCCAGCACAGGTATGCCGACCAGATTCGGTCACTCCTCAATAGGCTAAAGATTATAGGATTTTCCGTGTTAACTTGTGTTTTGCGTAATGCCACCGAATTCATTGCATGGTAAATGAATTACATTCTAATCTTGGGTTCATTCATTTACTCCAACCCTTCTTATGCAAGGTTAGCATATATTGGGAGTTTGGGTTATCATTGGAAAGAAGAGTACAGTGATATTGTTAGGTAGGTACATTAATTTTTTAGGTTAGTAAACAAAATGATACTAATTTCATAATAAAAATAGAATATTTAAGGAATGCTAATGAAGATAAATGGTGAAAGTAAAATTTACAAAGTTTAATAAATGTAATTACATTTATTTCAACATGTGGATGGTTTATTTAATAAGTGAAATTACAACTAATGATTACCAATTAAAGGCATGCTCTTTAAGGGCAGAAATCCATCTTGGACTTTACAAATTAATAAGTAACTTGCATTTTATCAAAATCTTTTTGGATATATTCATATGTGTATCATATCAGTTTTGAAATTTTTTTTGTTATACAACCATTTATTTGTTTTGAACAAACATTGGATAAGAAGAGTTGGTCTTGGATTTCAAATTTCATTATGTTAAGATAATTTAACATTGGCACTTACTATTTGGTTAATGTTCAATATAGTACTTCGCAATCAACGTTAACGAAGCACTATGTTTCAAGTCCCATTATAAAATATCCCACTTTTATACCATAGAATGTCCCACATATGGATAAATTTCGTTGTTAATCTTTGATTTCAGAAGAATACCAAGAAGCCCAGTTTATTAGCATTGGTCAGTAAGGAAAAACGTGTCATTGCTTTGCCGTGGTGCATCTTATAACAACCAGCCCAAACGAACAAATTCCCACGTCCTACGGCATATAATAACACATGTGTCGCATCTCAGTAAGCTCACATCTTTCGGCGTTTTTATTACGCGCCATGCTGCATTCTCGCAGCTATTCGACTTTTGTTTGGCTTGCAAAGGAAGATGCCAGATGAGTGCGCTCCGAAGACATCCTCCGAGTCTGCACGCCAGATGGGCGCAGGCTTATTAAAATGATGCCGCTTGGACTCGAAGGGCACGCACCACGGTGAGCTCAGCCTGAGCGCGTCATCAATGAGGAATCGTAAAGACTCGATCGGATATTCCAAAGTGTACATCGACACGGTGACAGATGTGGGAGGAAGATCGGAATGGGAAGCACTGTTACATCCACGTCAATAAGACACATGGTCGACATCAGTTCGGTTTTATTTGAGCTTCCAACGTACTGGCCAAGTTGTATGATGTTTTATTACACCAGCATTGGTCATTTTCCATCATGTCGGACTTTTCGCAACACATTTTGCGCACTGATTTTTTACAGATGATGACAGTCACGTAATGCACGTATAAAACCGTAATAATTAATCCATGGTGTGTTCTAATATAAGAAGTTGTTGTGTTTGACAAATTTTGAAAGAAGTGCTTTGTTGTAAAAGAAAGAGTAACTTATTTTCCACTCAACTTCTGCAGATGAAAAACTGAAAGAGACATCATGCCGAAAAGGTTATTACAACATCAAATAGTTAGTGAGTGTTAACGTAATCCCACTTCAATACAATTTATAAACAAGATTAATTTGTACTTTACAAGAAGGGACTTTCTTTTGAAGGACGACAACTCTTATTAGTTATTATGTATTAAGGTAATTAATACATTAATACATTTCAAGGATACTTATTTATCCATTCAATTATTTTATTTTAGGATTAGTCGTTTGAAATAATTTTCTTTTACTTAATTAAAGCTCTGCAAAATAAAATGCAGTGATTAAAATGCCGCTGATTTATTCAATATAAGTTTATACAATTTCATTGAGGGTATTGTTGATTTCTGTTTGCTAATAATGAAAACAAAACACTACTAATTTTAATGTTTTAATTAAGGTGCTTTGGGGTAAATCCGAATACGGCGCAAAGTCATTTGAATGCAGTGCATTAATTACATGAACTGGATTGGTGGAAACTGCAACATTTATTCCAAAAATTAACAATAGAAATATAAAAATTCTTTGAGGGAGATGAAATAAAAATTGAATTCATATTTTTTAGGACGTAGGAGTGGTTTTTGGTCTAAGTTTGGGACAAATCTGTCTTTGCAGTATTATTCTAAATTCATTAAGAAACATTTGAAAATATATTTTTAATCTAAAGAATATGTAATGTGCTAAGTGAAAATGTTATTAGGTTTTAGTGGAATTGATAGAAAATACAGCAATTGAAAGTAAACTAAGCAATTTCCGGCTCAATCATACCTTACTCCATCTTAAATTTTGTTATTTGATTAAAACTATTTTGGAATTAAAAATCTGGCATTTCATGCTCGATGTGTAAATAATTTTTTTTCCTAAAATCATACCTCGACTTGAATTTTTTCACTCATTTTAGAGGGAATATGCAAAAAAGCAATCACATTTTACATTGTAATGGCACAATGTTTCCTTATTTCACTTACTTAACTCAATGTAAAAGGCGCATGCGCACAGAGTAAACCCATCCCACATCTGTCTACATTGGACATAGGTCCGCCTACCTACAATGACTTAAGAATCGCTGAGACACATTGCAGAGCACCAAAATCAGCGTACATCTTGTGCGCATCACATCGAGCAAGTACAAGTTGCAGTACAAATGTAAATCGCAGTATTTCTAACCTGTTAGAACAAAGTGCGCTCGTTTAGAAAGCAAACAACAGTTGTCTGATAAAGTCGAGCGCATTCTGCGTAAAATTGCGAAAGAGTGGTTTAATTAATTGCAAACAGTGGTGGAACATTTGTTAAAAAGGTGTTTGTTGTGCACAGCTCAATATGTACGACCTGGTTGATAGCAACCCACATGTGCACATTCAGCACGTGTCCACGCATCATCACCTCGCGCCCAGCCCGCAATCATCTCCATTGCAACAATCTATGCTACATCCAACGCAGATGGAGTATCCGAACGGTGGCGAGTATGGCTCTCCAACAAGACTCACCGATCTGACCAACAATCATTACCACGATAACTCATCAGCATTGAATGCAATCAACTTGACTAAATACATCCCTTTGCAAATACAGGAGTATAGGATTAAAAGTCAACCTTGTGATCAATATGGGTTAAGGTACTATGAGGAGGATAGACATCTCTACCAGCAATCACCACCTCTGTCCGAGGAGTACAGTCCCAACCCAGCAATGCCAACTTATCCGAATAAGCCGGATGGACATCAAGCACAAACGCAGGAAGTGCCTTACATTAAAGTGGAGGTTGAGGATATGGATGAGGACCCAAATCAATCACAGGATAATTACAACAATAACAATATTCAACAAAGTCCGGGAAAGTATCATCAGATCCTCAAGACGCAACGTCGTAGGAAGAGAAAGCTGTGTGATTCTGACACTGAAAGCACGTCAACTGATGAAAACTGCAGGGCGAAGAGCAGGAGGAAATCACCGCAGTCGTTTGAGGAGATGCAGAATCAACGTGTGAATGCTAATGTTCGCGAACGTGAACGGACCAAGAGCTTGAACGATGCTTTTGCTTCGTTGAGGAAAAGCATTCCTACCCTTCCGTCGGATAAACTCTCCAAGATCCAGACGTTAAAATTGGCTACGCGGTATATTGACTTTCTTAATCACACATTGTCCGCAGGTGGGCAGGTGGAGTTTGATAAGGATGTTTGTGGTAATGTGTGTTCCTTCACTGCGCATGAGAAGCTAAGTCGAGCGTTTAGTGTGTGGAGGATGGAGGGTGACTGGAATTCACAGTAATACTAAATTTTCTTTCTAATTAAATATTCATTCCAATTGAATCAGAATTGTGGCAAATGTTTAAACGATTGTTATATTAACAATTCACGATGATGTTGTACGTTGTAAATATTGTAGAGAACTGTAAGTGATATTTGCGTAGGAAGATGTTGGAAGAAATGTATTTATTTTTATTTCTTGTTAATTGTGAGATGTACATTGAGGAAATTATATTTTTTGCTTATTACATATTATTTGGTTTTTTGTTTTTTCTTTTGTATTCTTTCATCTTGTAACGGATTTTGCATTGGGTGCATATGAAACTAATCTGGTACCCCAAGAAGAACTATGTCATGATATGTTACTTCTATCCGTCTGTAAATCCTTCCACATACCCTTGCTTCAATTACTTTAAGATGTCTTCAATGGTATACTGGAAGAAGACCACTTCAAAAGAAACTAATCGAATCTAACCTAATTTCAACCTCAACATCACATCACACAACCGTTCCCGCACTACCACTACTACACTGTAGCCCTCGCCCCCCCAACTAATCACAAATAAACCCCTCATCTGGGAAAAAAATACGTAACACCTTAGTTTGTCTATAACGCCGTGTCCATGGCGTTTGCCTTCACGCCGAATTATCTCCCGGTGCCACCGCGTCGCAAGTCAAACAAGAGCCGCGTGAAATGTGAGATTAACTGCCAATACAAATTGGATGGATTGTGACAAGCATTTTAGTCTCGCTTCTGGTTTTCTCTCAATTTAATTAAGCTAGCTAGCAATGCCAGCATAATGCACAAACCCGCTTCTTCAGATCGTGCTTTGCCAGTAAGCCAGTAAGAAATAAAGAATGACATTCGGTCGCATCCGGTGTGTCCAAAGTTTATTACTTTACATGTGATGATGTATTTAGATGTTTTTTGCTACTGGCCTGTTGACTTTTTAATTCTTTCCAAATTTCAGAACGTGTTTCGTGTCGCGCTCCTTGAACGTTTGAGAAATGTCTTTTCCGCCGGTGGCGCCCAAGCATGTAAAGCTAAATGTGGATTTTAAAAATAAGACAAGTTAGATGTATGATGAAGAAATCAGAAAAGTGAAATTAATAAGAAATAGTAGGTAATACAGTTGGATTTTGACTTCGGCAATGTTCCGTCATGATTCCTTAGATAAATTACTGCATTCTGCTGGCAATCTGCCCAAAGATCCGACGCCAACGCTGCTATAATAAAGCGAAAGGACTATAACTTTGAGTGATTTGAGCAACAATGCAGAATTAAATTGTTTGCTATGTACCAAAAGTAAAGTATAAAACTTAAAGCACAATTAGCAAAATTTAATGAAGAAAATCAAGGATAGTTATCTGATAAGTTATATCAGAAGACTAGATAAAATATAACTCAGTTAAAATTTTTTTTCTTGCATTGAAATTAAAGTGGAATGTAATACATAGTGGTAGCTAGAATTTTTCTATGCACACATCCATGTCAAGCCTGTTGAAATCATTGCTACCTTTCCATTCGTCATGCTGCAACTTACAAGTTTCAGTTTCAAATCATTGAAATGCAAGAGCCAAAGAGACCACCGACAGACGCCAACATCAATTCTAAACTTGACGGTGCGCAACGCCGTTCGAATTTGAATTTGCACTTCATTTTTCTTCGTCATAGTCATTTTTTCTTCCTGCCAGAGTAGAACATTTATCATTCGCTTGTAAAAAGAACACAAAGCAATAACATATCAATTTTCACCATATGCAAATCGACAATAAAACATGGAATAGATACCTCTACCCATTTTAGACTTTGGTTATTTCATTACAAGAACACTATTTCCAACTGGAGACAGCACATGGTCGCGGCCATGAGCCCAAAAGTTGATCCCTCGTGACATATTAACACCAAGAAAAAAGACAACGAAGGACACGCAGCGGGAGATGCACCCAGGCTGGTGAAACGCTCAGGCGCAAATTAATGGCGAAAGAGAGCAGGCAGAGCAAATGCATGCACCGAGGAGTTCACTACCATCACCACCCAGCACCGGCACGTCAGCCATGACGGGGACTAATATTGTTCAGAAAAATATAAATCGCCTTCCGGTCGGATCGGGGCTTTTGAGTTTTGCTACTGGCTGATTTTGTTTTATTTTCAGAAGCAACATTATCCTATGAACTGGAGGCAAATCAAAAATTCAAATGTGGGTCTATTAGAAGTCCTACAAATAGCATAGAGTATGGACACCTGAATAAACAAAGTTACTATATAATTAAAGTGTCAAGAAAGGCAATCGTCACGAACCAACACATCAAAATATTCATAATTGCTAATATATAATATAATATAAACTTTTTGAGAAAATCGCAGCTTACTACAGTGTCGCCATCTGTGAATTATGTTGAACAATACATTCAGTGTTTTATTGATTTTTGGTTATGAAGTGTCTGATATTCATTGTGTTGAGATGAATTTACTTACTGAATATTTCATGTTATAACAAAGTTTTGGACGTGTTGCTTTCTTCAGTTTCCTTCCCTTCCTATTGTATCGATATACAGTGTGTCATTCTGTACGGCCTTACTTTTTCGTAACATATGACAACAACGCTTTCTGGAAATATGCCTTTGCTAGCAAAAAGTTAGAATAACCGTCATTCCATTCTATCAAGTACGAGTAATAACTACAGTTTTCCATGCTGCGGTTGCTTTCCACGCATTTACATGTGCAAATACTTTTGTAATCCGCTTCAATTGATGGAATATCTTTAATACAGTTTTCACAAAATTGCACTTGCATGGTTAGGTTTATTTTTAAGAGATAAACCAAAATAAACCTAAAAAAGTAATTTTAATAAACTCAAAAATAAGGTTGTTATGTGCATAACATCAATCGCTCACATTTATTTTCAAACAAATTCTAAAATATCAATACCAATTAATGTGTAAAACATTTTGTTCTAAATCAGCATCATACTATTTTCATCTTAATTAAAATAAACTGTTCTCTTCAAAAGTGTATTTTTAATTGTTTCCAACTTTTAATAGCTTTGTCTCGCCGACTCGCCACAAAACACATGAAAAAAACTTAAAGAACTTAACGACAACCGTCTTTGACAGCAACTTTTTTCAACGCAAAAACAACAAAAGCAAAATCAAATCTTTAAATAAAAACAACACTGAGCAGACAGAGTCTGAAAGTGGATAAAGCCAACCCTCAATAATGAATAAAGACAGTAACTGAGTCTCTTTGCAGTTTTTCTTCATTGTAAACTATAAATAGAAAAAGCGACAAATTTAAAAATTCTCTCTACTAACAAGCTGAACCAAATGCAAAGTACTGAAACACTTACAGCCATGTTAAAAGTGTAAAAAATGCATATTAATGTGGTACGCAGCAGGGGAACTCCTGGTGTTCTCCGAGAAGACCTCCAACCATGCCGAAACTCGACGAGCCGCGAGGCGTTGTCACGCTTTCATTCATCATTTTTCGCTGGCGTTTTCTTCGCTGGATGGGTCTTAATTTAGATTCAACAGTGCGCCAAGATGTTGTTATTCATATTGCTGCAATTAGATTTGGTTGACTGTTTAATTAGGGAATTTAATTGTAGTGAAATGGTGCAGTTGGTGCAGTAATCAATATATTTCACTTTATACGTGAATAAGAGAAAACCATCTGAGGAATTTCAAATAACCATTGTCATACACCACTAGATTAAATTTGTAGTAGCAGATTATGTGATTATATCTAAATATGTTCCAATTTATTGTCACATAACTTCAGTGCACCCACAATTATGCACCCAATCTCAGTATGGGATGGGGATAGATATATGGGTAGAACCTTACCCAACCATCTGGGCCGGCTGCAATCAACGTACATGAAGCTTCTACGTTCTTTTCTTTGAATACCATACTTCTTTAGAAACACTCAAATTTTCTTAACTTCCTTCACACAACTGGCCAGAGATGAAGCTCTCAAACTTCGAGAGTCTAAAGTTATCAGTTATCCAAACGAACTAATTTACAGGCTTTCAGATTATACTCCCCTCCAAGAAAACTCTATAAGGACGTCCTTGTCATCTTGTTTTTGAATAAAATATTTGACTTTACATATTTGAATTTTTAACGTTACCACTGACTGCCAATATCTGGTCTCGTTCTTAACTCGTTCTTTAGTCAACATCTAAAGAGTTAATGGCTTTCTGCCGAATCCTCCGAGGTGGTGATTTTGGATGGCCGAAGATTTGTTTCACCTCGAGTTGCATCTAATCCAATAGCACCGCAAGTTTTAAGACTGATGATCAACCAATTTTCACCACCGCTAATTAACAAAACAAGTCACATAGGTTATGTGACATTGATGATACTATACACGCATACTCAATTTGGGTGTTGGTATGCATGTTAGGTTGGCATTCCTTACGTCAACTTCTGGTTATATTTTCCCTAAACTTTCTACCCAAGCTAATGACAGGTAATGGACCTGGGAAAGAATTTTTTTTTTTAATTTGGGGATACTAAATTAAAAAACTAATAAGCTAGACATATTTTATAACGTGTCCAAGAATGTAAACAACACAAAAGTGTGTGCTGTTCAATTTCATTTGTGGTTATGGTATAATAAGGTAATTTGTTATTGAAAGTGTCGAATAATAAACAGTACGTCAATTGAAAATAAGTAACGTAAGTATCTAAAATTATTAATACAATATTATCTTCATCATATTCTATATGAAAATTGTTTATAATTCTCTAAATGGAAGTATTTGCAGCATACTAGAATTCTTCCCGTACATTATGAAACACTAATTGTGAATTGTGTCCTGTTGATGGACGTAAACAAACAAATCTTGTTTGTTTACTTTCCAACAAGACAACATGATGTCGATGTTGTTTTAAAATCCTTCTAAACTGAATCTCATCTCTGGCACAATAAACAACGCCGCCTGCACAGACTATGCTCGCATTATGTTTGTTCACTCGCATCATTTGCTGTTGGTGCTACTGGTCGTCAGTCTCAACGATGTACAAGTGCGCGCATTGTGTCATTGTCTCCACAATCAAGAAGACTTTCCCGCGTTTCACACACTGATTCACATCCAGCATTACATCTCCACGTATAAGACAGCAAAGAACGAGTCATACAGCGCGGCAATACATTCGAAAATCAAAGAAATTTATAAATAAACTTTTACACAACTGGGCAACTGAAAATGGCTACCAACGTTAAAACTGTCATTCCATGTCATTTTATGTGAATGAATGTGGTACGCAGTGGTACATGACTACTAGTCCTTGATTAATTTTATCGCCAGCCATTAAAAATTACACTTGGCGATTGAAAGACAACAAAATGGGACACGCGACTGCAAGACGGAGTTTAGTGGTGCAGTTGACGATCATTGGAGACTGGAGAACATTGGTGGCATTGGAGGATTGTTAAAGTCACTGGGCCGATTTATACCTTCCTGATGTCGTTGCGCTTGTCGTTACGATGGTGCGGCGGCAATGTTGGGCGGCGCTCAAAGATAAAGTTGGTGCCTGTAAGAAAAAAACTCAACCGGCGCGTTGGCGGCTGCGTTTAAATCACATGCGTGCATCGAAGACTGGCGGACAAGCGAACGGACGTTAAAACGGCGCTGATGCGTTTGCAAACATACCGTGACTGACTTCTATGACTTCAAATGCACTCGGATGCGCCCGGATGACGATTGTAACTATTCGTCTCCCTGAGTTTCCATAATTCATCGAGTTTTATCATTTCCGTCTTGCAACACTTCTTATAACATTTGCATAACTGGCTGGTAGTCGTTGAAAGCTTTGAAGTTAACAAAAATTTACATCAATTGAATATCAATCAAGTTGGACGCACAAACAAACTTTGATCATTCTCATCAAGGACCCATAATATTTATCTCTAACATTTTTGGGCGAAAATGTCTTTAGATTGGTCCTAATAAAAGATTTTGCAAAAATAATTTGAAAACACTGCAACGTTAAACTAAAGCCAGTTAAATTATATTTATGATCAAAGTAATTGGTAAAACTCGATCGAACTGAGAAACTGAACAAAACTCGAATAGTTTTTGTTGAATGATTGAATATTTGCTGCATTTGTTGAAAATGTACTTGGTTTGTTCATTAAAAACGTCCCGATTTAGCCCGCTCGTAAAACGTAGCATAATTGGCCCGTTCGTTTGCATTTCGTTGCATTAGCTCTGTGGCGGCGGCGGCGATCGCTCTGACGTTTATTGGCCATTTGCTTTGACAATCAGTTCAAAATATTCAAGCGATGCGTACTGCACACGAATTTTGGTACTGAGGACGAGATTTATGCATTCACGCGAAGAATGTTTAATTATTGTTGAATGTTGCATACAGAGAGCATATTCGCTAACACATTACGCAACCGAAACGAATTAAAACAAGTTTAGGGTCTTTGATGTGTGAAAATGGATGTTAAATACGCAATCTAATTTTCTAATGGATCTAGACATAAACATAGATTGAATTTGTTGAGAAAGTAATAGAGCATTGTAGATAATAAATTAATAATTTAAGTATGTACCGATGTTTTACAGATGTTTAAATAAAAATTAAGTGAAAAAGGGAAAATTAAAGACTTAAAAAATTAAGTTTTGAAGACACAGTTTA
>JAODGC010014895.1:112027-132991 GCA_027574925.1 Ecitoglossa quadriceps | reverse complement strand
AACAGTAGTTTAAATAATGATCACTGACCTTTAATATCCCATGCTGGATGAATCCCAACTGTAGACTGTGTTAATTAACTTTGCATTGCATTACGTGACGATCACTAACGATTTTCAGCGCGACATAAATTCGAATACGCTGCCGTTCTTGGTCCGTGCATGACATGGGACCATTTAAACGTATTTTCGAATTATTTACACAATTGAAATATAGTAAATGAAATAGTATTTTTTTCAATGATGCTTTCCATATTCAATTTACTTATCTTTCAAATCATACTTTTATTGCTTTCACTTATTCGCAAATTTAAAGTTCTACGTTAACAATAGAAGTGCCTAAATGCCACTTCTTCCTGTACCACTTACGTAATGCACTCTGGGATACCCGGATTACTCTTATTTAGAATTATTAGCATGTGTATATATGTATAATAATATTAAATAGAATATGACTATTTTTGTTTGAACTAATGCTCAGAATAGCCTCAATGGAGAATATCTTTTCTCATATATCAGATGATATATTGATACATGTTTTGTTCATCAATTACTTTTAACTTAAATAAAAATCCTAGAAATTTTTCATGTTCCTTCCGCTCAATTTTCGAATTTTTGTTACCAAACGATAGAAAATTGTCTTTGGCTAGGCTAATTTAAGCGTTCAATCTTTACCCAGTATGAAGATTGAACCACACCGGATCACGTTGTGGACGCGTAGACCCAGCGAACACACAGATAAAGTCGTATAAATCGTTCTTATGTTATAATTTACTATTTTTTGGCCACTCTCGTTAAATTATGCCTCCCGAAAAAGATTTAAACGCTAGAATATAGAATATATAATTACGCACCTTCTGGCATATTATGCTGGGTAGTAGATTCTGGATGTAGACTATGTTGATTAACGTACTAGCAATTAGGTAATGACACATTGAAAACTTATCACATCCATTAAACTAAATAGATTCATAAATTTATTGTTTATTACGGACACTGAAAACACCGTAGAAATATTAAATTATGTCGTCATTCTTTCACCGATTTGTTTTTGGAAGAGTTAAGTGAACACGAAGAGATGCGTGTGCATCTTTCGACGTGCGATGTGTAACTGATAAGCGCAACGCTGCAAAATCAGTTGCAATCATTTCACCGGTTTTAAACAATAACAATTCAATGCAGTCAATGCCTGGCTTATCTGGCATGCTGTGTTTTTTATTCGCATCCATTCTTGTGCCAAGCACCACATATCTGAATTGTTTAAAAACTATAATCACGTTGAATAATTGGCCAACTCTTAAACAATAGATTGTCATTAAATTCTAACTTTGGCGCTATTAATACGAAGGCAAATGGTGAACTAATTGTGTGTTTGGATCAAAGAAAGTACACAACAGACGCTAATTTAAAAAATCTCAAAGCTTTAAAACTAGAAATATTGCGAATATTTCAATTTATAATTTAGGTTTTTTCTGAAATTTTTGCTATAGTATGCCTCATAAATAATTTAAAAAAGATCAACCCACTGTCACTAATTTTATAAATAGTACGAAATTGTTTATGTATAAAATAGGGTGTCATATGACGGGAGATAAAAAATGTAATATTCCGTATTTTAAAATTGAATTAATAACAATATCTCCAATTAATCCAGAGTCATATGACAGATTAAGAACTAAAAAAGAATATGAAATAAAGTATTATAACATTAACCTTTAACTGTAACAACACCAAAAAGATAATATAAGTATTTGTACTAATTTGTATATTTTATCACTTCCATATTATCCGTGCCTAAAATGATTTGATTTTGATATATTATTTGTAATATCATTATGCGTAAATCTAAAACAACATGTAGATCACCACCTCTTGCATGGTACATCTTAAAACTAGATACTGTACAAGTTAATACACTACAAAATTGCAACAATCATCGATTGTCGTATTCACATCGCACTTATTGCTATACCGCGCAAAGACAAGACTGCCAAATTGCACGCGTCCGTTTCGAGTGAATGAAACGTCGTTCGCAAATAAAATACACATAAATAAACAAGCTATACACCTAAAAATTTAACAAAGTACTGCGCGTACCGAGTTGCGTGCGGAGGTAAAGTGAGTAAACTGCTAAACGCTAACCAATTTGATCTCTACACTTTAAATACATATCATTCGCGTGGCAAACAAAATATTACAATGTTTCGGATAATGCGCTGATATATTACGATAAGTAAGATCAGTAAAGTGCATCTCAAAGCAATCAGTGGTGGCATTCGTGCCTGCACTCTGCTTACGCTATAATTACAGTTGAGCAGCGTGGACCAATGTTATTGCTTCATCTCATTTGTTAAATTCAATTCGAATCACAGTAAGACCATCAGATCCTTAAAGTAGACAGCAAATTTTAAAACATGATTAACAACTAATGCGTGAATTAAATAATTGTTGCATTTGACTGCTGGATTTGTTGTGTTAAGTTGCGGTGCTTAAAACTACACTGGATTGCAGCACCTAAAACAAAAATTGCAATAATCAGTGCATGTATTACGAGACATGTCAATAAAAATAGAGGTTAGCATGTGAAATCAATGAAAAAATAATTCCTAATGCAATATATCGTGGTTTATCCAGATTTTACGACTTTGCATTATTCTAGATTACATAAACGATTGTTTCCCACTGCAATCACATCTGACATTACAAGGTGCGCCGGTATAATTACATATTACACTGCACAAACCATTTTCATTATCAATGTTATCACATGCGCATTGAATTCTAAACGTGGTGAATGTATCCAGCTAGCGAGTCAATGTCATTTTCAATATTCACACGTCGTGTCTGCACTGTACTTATGGCTAACGTAATGAGTGCGAACAAAAAATAATCGCAGAAAAAAAACACTGATGGAATCCTAATTGTAGGAGGTAAAATTTACGGAATTAAATGATCATTGCACGCTAGCACCTTGGAAATTCATTGAATTGTACATTGTGCGAATTGTTACGATGGTCAAACACCTGATGATTATCGGGAAGTTATAAATGTTGCTGATGATTGCAATGTAACACAATTTATGCAATATTTTAATGCTTCGATAATGTCATATTCTATCCGGAACTTTCATATTGTGAATTTACAATCTTTTCTAGCGTTGAAGATGGCAAAAAAGTAATTCTTGATTAGCTGATAGATTTCTATCCAGCGCCAAAAGTTAGAAAGTTATTATGCGCATTTCAAACGCTAGCATGTTTCCAAAATCAGCAATTTAAATTCGTAGTAATTAAGTTAAGTCAAGAGTTAACGTTTCGGCATGCGATTCGCATAATGACATTATTACAGACGCCAAACGTGAGGCATGCGCAATTTGTGTAATTAGATTCGCACGTTTCAAGTACTCAAAAAATGAAAACATTTCGCGAATAAAATAGCTAACGAGTCGAGTGTTACACTTATTTTTTCTCTATTGCTTTTGTGCACAGCTACAATGCGTATAACGATCGTATGCTAAATGTTGACACGTTTGTAGCAAACACGTTTCCATACTTTTAATTGCGCCTCGCTTTTTTTGGCCAGCACTAAATATCCATTTTGCTACATATTTGTGGATAAAACACCTATAGGCACGGCTTTTAAATATTGTTATTTGTTGTATTTTACGCTAAAATTGCATCATGCATCATTTAGTATTTATTGTTAATGTGCTACTAATTTATTCCGAGAATAGTGATCAGATCAACGAGTTTAAGTTCAAAACATGTTTTTGTTCACTTTTGGTAATTAACTTGGACTCGCGTGATTGCTGCAGGAAGACTTTTTAATCGACCTTCTCAGATGTAAACAAACAATTGTTACACGATGCATTGAATTGAACTAATCAGAAGTTATCAAGACAATTGACAAATTAAAAGATTTCTAGATTTTCCTTATAATAATAGGCTAATTTCTATGATAATAGATAACCAAATGTTTTCTAATATTGTAATTTTATTATTATTTAGCGATTTCAATGCTAATGATTTTGTTGCACTGATCACTGATACCTAGCAGTTTGTGATGATTTACTCCGCGTTGCAATTCAAGGATAACCACCTGAACTCTTGTAGCCAGTGCAATAATTAATTACTACTAATAACCAGGCGCCGACGATAAACAGGAAAGTTTATCGCACTATCGATAGGTATAATACTCGAAAATATCTATATGATAATATCTACAAAATCTATACAATTACAGCAATTAAACACAAATTAATCAATTCTACAAGACTCACCTTTAAGTATTGTTTCAACTTGCGTCGAATTGAAGGAATGTAAATGGAACAAGTTTGCTTTGAGTGGGAATTTAGAAGTGCGTGACAATGATCTTGTCGTCAATTTCGTCAATCTCATCGTCGGTTTCCTCCGGCTCAACTGAGGGTGGCGGCATTGTCTTGGCTTCCAATGCGGCGGCCTTGCGTTCCTTTTCCTTCTGCCTTCGGAGTTTACGCATGTGGAGGATTTCTACAATGACGTACATGAAGACTCCAATTAAGAGTATAGCCATCATAACATAGAGTTTCATGCGGGCGCACAAGTGCGTTGAGTATGCATACGCAATGACAAAACCTGCGCTTTCCCAGAGACGATAGTTGGAGAAGGCAGCTTCTTTGTTACGGCGGAAAAGTGTACCGTAAAGACCTAGAAAATAAAAAATTGAGAATACAGTCATGTGTAGACCAATTCCATTAAAACAAATACAATATATGCAGTTAATGAAAAATGTACATATCACTGATTACTCATATTTTAAATTTAGCTTCAAATGTAAATTTCAACTACCGATAAGCTTTTAACACTAGTGTTCCACGTAAATATTCTCAGCAAATCGCAATAATTCTACTCGACTCTAATAAAATATAATTTACTTTCAAAACAGAAAATCAAACTCAAATCTGTGCCGAAGTATTCAATCCTACTTGAAAAAACCACCTGTAACCAGTTTGAACCACTTTGCAGCATCTTACATTCTTGCGGTCTTGACTCTCAACTTGTTGTTTACGACTTATAGCTCAAAATAAGTGAAATAGCCCAATAAAAACCAATGAAAAATTAATCAAAACACTTGGAATATATTTTCGAAAAGAACCCGACGATTCTGGTCACTCATGAGCAGAATAAACGTAAATCACGTAAATTAATCCCATTGTAGCGTCTTGACCCTCAGGTGCCAATCAAAGAAATTCGAGATATAATTACGTTATAATCCGACATCATCTACATGGAATACTTTTTTTCCATTTACGTTTCTGTGGTGTTGCAAAACCACTATTTAAACACGTGTTCCATGCGCATTGGCTTAGATAATTAATTTTAATTTTGATCTGCCAAGATCTGAGCAACTTAGAATTCTCAGATTGGAGTCTTCTCGAAGTAGATAGTTTTTTTCTATATATGCTACATGATTGAGTAGTTGAAACATGCGCAAACAACGTTTTCGCTATCTTTGCCTAGACCCCCACTGAATTAATTTGAATAGTAATTTTTAGCACGCGAGCCACAGGTGGCAAACGTAAGATACATTTAGGAATAGCAAGAAAAAATAGATTTGCATCATCGCCATCATCATCCAATCGAAAGCCACGTGTTCATAGAAATACCTAGGATTTTATTTGATTTGACTGAAATCTATCTTGATCTAGGTCTCAGTCGAAGTAAATGAAATAAAGAAACCATTACATTATAACATGGGAATTAAATTTAATAATGCAATATTCCTGTTTTCACTCATTCATTCATTCATCAAAATCACTCGAGCGCATCTATACGGACGTGACGCAAATAGTTTCATCACTTTATTGTACTAGTAAAACTATTAAACCACGTGTTTGAAATGGTTTCCATTAAAAAATGTCCCAAACACTTACCGTTCACTTGTGTCTGCCATACAGCATCAGCAACACCCCAAAGTCCTGACGCGATGAAGAATACAGCTGAATTTGAGGGATGTGGTTTCCACGCCAGGAACCATGCCACCAACGCGCAGTGAACTACTGCTCCAAGGGCCATAATAGGCTGCCTGCCAATGTACTTCATAACAGACCCAAAGATCAGTGAGCAGATTGCATTCACCACTCCAAAGCAGATCATGACATAACCCACTGAAGGGATGCCCAAGGCGCAAGAAACGTACGCTTGGGTGAAATCAGCACCGATGAAAGCTTGCTCCATACCAATCCATATTGTGATTGGGATGAGGAGCTGTTGATAGGGTTTCTTCAGTTGGTACGCAGTAGCTGATAAGAGTTGGATCCCGGAGAGTTCGGCCGTGCTGTTGCGGCGCTGTTTTTCACCATATCTAAGAGTTAGAAAGAGGAAGTTGATTGGATGGCGTCATTCATGTCTCAAAGTCATTGTACATTCCAATGAAATGCCAACAATAATTTAATACCAAACCAGTTAAAATTGAGTGCAGTGAACCTTAAAATCAGAAATTTCTCAGGATTTATTCTTTCTTCCAAAGTGCGTTGTGTTTCTTAGATATGTGGCATTTTAAACGTAGTTATGCAATAATAATTCACTGAAGCAAGATCACCTTGACTAGCAATTTTTTAAACAATCAAAATCAAACTAAATTCCAAACAAGACCGGATCCGCGTTTGGAATATTAATCACATAATTGTATAATTGTTCCCTTTGTAACAACACATCCCGGAAATGTACAATTTATACACGTTGCCAACAATTTGCATTTGCGAATAATTTTTCAGTTTTTACTGCACATCTAATCAAACAAACGTACCAACAAATTGTATCATACGTACCTTGAAAGTGGATCAACAAAAACAGCAACGATGATGACAGCAGCAAAAATACACGCCAAATAAATGGCGGAGATCTCGAAGATTTCCTTGTCATCCGGTCTGGAAAGATTATCATTATGATCTGTGTTGCGTACACAAAAATTGGCACCACAAAGATCATAGGAAGAAGTTTCACTTGAAACGTTTCCACCACCCCCATGGGGGTTACTAAGAACTGTAAATGCCATTAAACAGAGTGTTCAGTACTTGTTAGAAATATATTTATTAGGGTTGTTACCAAGTGACGAGATCAAATTTCCCCACAACTCGGCAGTCTGCCAAGCAAGGAAGAAGAACCCGAAGAATCGCACAATGATGCCATCCACAAGTTGGTCCGTGAGTTTGGCATAAACTCCAGCCACTTGTGTCAAATACGTAGCCTTCGACGCCCACATAGGCGCAGCGCCAATGCCCAAGAGCACTCCAGCTGGAACCAGCGTGTAGAATCTCGGATAGAACTGTGATCCAATGTAGGGAGCATAGCACAACATGGAGACGCACAGCGTCCATTTTACAGTCAACCTCTTGATAACAAAGGTAGGTACAAAGATGCAGCTGACGACCAAAGCTGCGTAGATGGCACTGAGCGACACAGTGCCCAGACCATCCTTGGCATTAATACTAGACTGCAGATTCGCAGTTCCTTGGAAAGCTGTGAATTGTATCATGAAGGCAAAGGAAACCGCACCAATATTCTTGAGAATCCTCCATTTCTCCCTTCTGGAAAGTTTGAATTTGCCTTGTTGGGAAGCCTCCTCATCGGAAATCTCCCTTGGCTTCTTGACAGGATCTGAAAGGTTTTCCCCCGATTTGGAGAAGCCTTCATTATCAAATCCACCGGTGACGGAAACTGTATAGACATCATCGCTGTTGGCGGTGCCATTGCGGTCACCGCCAGAGGTCTCGAGGGATACGGTCATCTCGGGATTACGATAACCCTCCTCGTCGATCTGCAGACAAAAAAACGAAGAAAAGATTTACTGATGGCCTGGTTTATTGATTGATTGATTAATTGATTGAGGTATTCAAATTTTGGCCAGAGAACAGTTAGAAATTCTTTATTGATGAGGCCAAGGTCGACAAGGTGGCAATAACCTCGAATGAGTATTAATTTCGATGGTGAAGATATTCGAGTACTCCAAGTACAGTAAGCATCAAGCAGGAAAGGGAATATAAGTTGGGAAGTAGTGCTTTTGAAATAAACTGTCTGCCCAAATTCAATGTCACTCTGTTTACCACAGCGTAATCAAACCATAATCATCGGAATAACAACAATAACAACAATGCAAACCATCCATCCATCCGCCATCTTGCAATTTCGACAGTTGTTTACACTCTGATTCCTCGTTGGTATTATTCAATTGTTTCGCACCGCATTCCAGGTTCACGGTTGCTTTCGCAAGGGAAAAGCGATTTAATGATGGGTTCAGCTTTATGAGCCCAATGTGGCCGGCGTGGAATTTAATCAACTCGGTTTTACTTAAACGTGCCGGACACGAATACAATATTGAGAAATGATAACAAGATAATTTATGCGAGCCATGCCAATTGCGTTATTAATGGTGTGTAATTTACATTAAAAATAACTAACTGTTTGTGTACTGGTTGAAAAAAAAATATTGTTGCAAATCAGTGATAGTTGGAATAGCAGGTTGTTTGTTTTGTTGCGAATTGGAAGCATACTCTATTAGAACCAGTTTCGTAGCCGTAATCTATGTATGTGTTGTCTACTAGTTTTACCCAATAAAAGCTCCTGATTGACATGCGTCGGGGTCTTTCTTGAACCTCTGCGAATTTCTGCACCCAAGACTGCCGTCTAGGACGTGGCGCATATCCACCCCCCTCTGCAATGCCATCTGGGGCGATAGTGACCTTATTTTGATCTGACATCGCGCACAATGCTTGCAAACTCCACTTTAAGCACTCTTGGTTAAATCGTCAAACTTGTTGGAGATTAAGTCGCTCGTAGTTTTTTCACCAATTACAAATATGCACTGCGAAGCACCGTGCGCGATAAACAACGACAACCACGCGCGCACGAATGCAGCAACACCGCGGAAAAACTTCAGCGATCTATTATCCTTCGCAATATGTTCCCATCAGCATTAATTACGATTGTTCCCACTTTGTGCTGATCCACTACCTGTACACCATGGATAGATAGCACGAACCGCTTAATCAATACTAAGCGACTATTGCTTGACTATTTGCCGTTTGTCGGGAGTGATTTGTTCGAACGTTGACGGTTTCAGTCTGAAAAAATGACAACGCATCCTTTTGTACTTATGCCACGGCGCGGCGCGTGCTTCGTTGTGTATGCAAATCGCTCACGATACGAAAAACACGAAAATTGTCCCTGGTTCTAGAACGCTAGCGAGCGATAGGCATTCCATTTCCAATTCGGCAAACAATCAGCGAGCAATGCAGGCTGTCCTCGTCACTTTGCCACTTGCCAATATTTGTGTGAGGGCGGTACGTTTATCTCGGCATGGAAGGAACACAACACATAATTTATCACGTCCGAACTAATCTAAATTGCGAAGAAAATAAAGGAAAACTAAACACTAAAGAAAACTAAAAAATACACCAAGGAGATGTCTTGGACAGCAATTGGCCGAGAGGTCATTTGTAACAATTTAGTTAAACTTACAAGCTGTTTAAATGTGTGTTATTTGAACTTGAGAAAATAATCACTATTTGTGCCGACTGATCTGCAATTTCCATTTGTGTGTTTGATATAAGATGTTGCATTGTCCATTGTCTTGATTTAATTATGCAAATTATAAAAGACACGTGGTTAGAAGCTGTGTGGTCATAAATGTACAACAGGTTGCCGTATGGCAGTGGTCGTTTGGGAGCAAAATGCGCCCAAAAAAACTTACAATTCTACAACATCAACAAGTCTACTTAGCTGGATCGAACGGACATTAACAATAATGTGATCCACTCTTGGCTATCTGTCATGCTATAATCGCATCGTTATCATGCAGAAATCATTGCTGACGCGCTAATTTTGAAGAATTTATGTGCTTATTAGCTGCACTTGCAATATACATCTATTGTGAGTCACGTTTTGCACTTGATTTCGACTTTGATTACTTAATATCGCACTTGGCATGCATCGCACATTTATTGCTACTTGTATCAAGCAACCCACATGTTGTTATCAGCGATTAATTGTTATGCAACTCTCGTGTATGCAACACAACATACTAAACATAGGTTGCAAGGAAATGATGAACACGAACGCAAAAAAACAGGGAAACGCGAACATGTTGCTGAAATACCCCAATAAAAACTTCACTAATCTGCGTAACGTTATCAGAAAAAAGTGTTTTCCAGCAAACTATTGGTACCGGTGAAATTATTCGATCGTAACCAATATTTCTGCGTAACGAAAAGTACGCTTCCAACTCTGACAAGTTGAGAACAAACCGAAAAGGAAAGATTCAGTTTAGTTGGTTATTAGAGTACAAGGTTTGGCGAATTTTAGCCAAGTTAAGGATTTCAAGAAATTCACAACATTCCTAATCAATTGCATTAGTTTTCGTTTTTCATTGAAACAATCACTTGTATTGGCTGTGTAACTCTTTGTTGCTGACTGGCTATTATTATTAAACGAACACACTTTTCGATTACATCCTCCATTGATGACGATAATAATACACGTTTATATTTATTCAGATAGCTTCGCATATTATCACCATCGGCAGTCTATTTGCGTCACGACGCAGTCGCGAATTAATCCCTTTATAATCGGTGCGAATTCCGTGGTCGGCAAACACAAACATTCGGCGCAACGAGATACTTAATCGCCTTTTAACAGTTGTGGTGAACTAGACTGGAACTTGATTAATAGTTAGGAGTTACCAAAATAATAATTCATTCAATGCAAGAATCAATAATTATTTGAAAATCTAGCGAAAAGATTTCAAACGAAGGATCTACACGTAAAGAATCCAAAGATGAAAAGTTTACAGCTATAAATCAAAAGAAATTATAAACAAATATTATTATCATTATTATTATTATTATAATTGTATCAAATTGATTTTTTACATATTTTTAATTTGCAACCGAAATTACACGCTTATTGTCCCTCTACCGGAATTTTCCATTATTTGATAAATTGATAGCAAAAAGTTCAACATATATATGTGTTTATGGAAAAAACACCGCAGATATTTATGGTATTTACATAAATGTCAATAATAAATTTAGACAAAAGTAAGTGAATAACAATTTGGTTATTGGCATAATAATATGAATGCAAATATGTATTGTGATATGATTAATTGAGCAATAAATGACAATTACTAGATTTACTTCGAAAAATGCTGCGAAGAAGCAGAAGAAGTAGAAACTGGCCGTTTGGAAAGATATGAGCAATATTTAATTTTCCTAAATTAATTCTACGAAATTCTAATTGTATGTAGCAAATGAAGTGTAATGTTAGTACAACCGCCCGTTATTAATGCATAATTTTTATGATTCCTTCAAAGTGTTGTAAAGTTCCAACAAACTGTAACTGAATGCGTTCTTTAATCAATAATAACCAGAGCAAGTTATTAAATTTAATCACTATTTCATAATGGCAATCTGCTGACTCATTGAAAGCATCTTATGCAAATTGCAGCAAAGTTATCGATGTAAAGAGAAGTCGAAACAAATTCAATCAAATCCAAACTATAAGCACTAAAAACTGAAACTAAATACTTCAAACATCAAAATTGACTACTCTTTGGCAATGCATTCATGTAAAATGTTGCACTGCAAATCATAACTTGAAAAGGCATAAACAGGAATTGTGCAACCACAAAAATTCAAATTGTTATTGCTCATTGTAAATCAATTTTATCAACGCATAAAATAATTTATTCCCTCTTAACTGCACACCAAGGGAAACCTGGGTAAAAATGCACATTATTAGAAGCAAATTTTCTTTGTTCCATTTGACTGTTTCAATATTTCAACGTAGATCCTCCCAGAAATGTTTCCCAATGAACTACAAAATTCATACCTCCAACAACATGCCTCCTTATCACGGCTATGACGTTAAAATGTTAACAATTTCAATTGTTGGTACACAAATCAATTTATATTAACCCACCGAGTTCGTTGAAGTTCATGTTCATATATTCACGGAAAAGACAAATGGCGCGAAATTTAAAAAGTTGTCACAATCAATTACGTCATTAACTGATTTACAAATTGTCAGCAACGGATCCAAAGCATATTAGGAAAGGTAAAACCAATTAGCGCAAGTTATCCTCAAAATCATCCTCAAAAATATGAAAATTTATCCTAAGTTAGCAGCTTATGTTAATAAATCTATTACTGGCTGAAATTGATGCAAACTGCGATCTATACCAAACGCCTGATTTGATTATATTTTGCACGTGCTCCTTATGTTAATGACAACATGTTGTTTGCTTCCTAGGCTATACTAGACGCGACTAACTCATCATCAAGCCAGTTTCATAACTGAAGCAATCAAAGCATCATCGCAATCGAAACAATGTTAATCCACGCTACTCAAGAGAGCGCCTATCAAATGACCTTCTTGCTTGGTTATTAACATTTGTAAATGCAAAGGTGAGCTGACTTTATTCTATAGTTTTGAATTCAAACTTAATGATTATATTGCATGAGCGCCATCTATGACCGTTTCGTTTCTAATTTGGTGAGTTATGATGAGTTTGCAAGTTGATTAACTTGTACGTTCTTGGTTGTGATTAATGCAGAATAAAAATAGGTGGTCTCGGCCGTCGTCGACGTATTTAAAATTATTAAAAGACCGTCGCCGCTGGGAATATGCAACAATGGAGTGTGTTTTTGTTTAATTTGTTTAATAACGAAGTGTTCGCGTGCACGCCAGGCAAACAACACACAGCAAATGTTTTTTATTATCTTCCCGACAATGCTGAAGGCAATTATCCAGTCAATCACGGTTCTCAGAAATGTGCGAACATTACCTCTCATCCATTCCATTTTCAATTCATCGCGAAAATATCATTTCAAATGTGTAAATGTATGACTGATAACGGAATTAAATCACAAAACCGACGTATTCGTAATAAATTAGCATAGGTTTACACACGTTTAATGCAAACTAGGCGCATTAATCAGCAAATGGATCTGATTTACTTAATGGAGTTGCAAATGGAAGGTCTTTTCTTGATGTGACTGGTATAATCTGGAAAATTCGTGTTAGAAGGAAATCTAGGAATTGCCACATTTTCATCAAATTGATTTCGTTACACTGGAATGCCCGTGATGCTCGAATATTTCTGGATAACTTACATAAATGGAATTCCTGTTGTTTTCCCCAGGCGTGTAAAGTTTTCCACCACAACGCAATCGTGAACCAATCGGCAATTAATCACCTGCGTGCCTTCGCAAGTTTGCCTCGTGAATTCGGCCACGGATTTGCGCAATTCGTCAAAATTACGCTAGCATATCAAGGCAGACGCGACTCGTGCGAAATTATGCTTCGGTATCTCGCGACGCTTTGGATTTTAACCGCCCCATTTGCACCCGCACACTGAATCGAATCAATGCATGCCACTCCCGCAGTTCGCAAATCAAATGGATTCACAATCAATGAAGCAATTCTTCTCGATGGTAATGAGAGATTGTCTAGGTTTCCGAGTTCCGAACCGCACTGAAGACAAGTCGGCTGCGAACTAAACGTGCCTTTTCTTGTCGCTGGCGCACCACACACGAAATTTCGGCGCGGCCGCTATAACTATCACTAGATCAAACGCGCGGCGCGTACGAAATTTATTAAAATGCGCCCGCTCTTCGTGAGCCAGGTAGGACCTGTTGCTGGCGGATCGGCGGCGTGGGTGGACGCAACAAGTCGAAGTGGGAGAGGCGGCAGCGCTGAAAATCTCAGCAGACTGAATGCTCTCGTCCTGGCTGAGAGATCGTTTATATCCTGGCAGATGCCACCATGCTACTGGCATGTTTAAATATTAGCTACAAGATAATAAGTTCCAGAGTTTGGGTAAATCTGCCTTGAATTGTATTTAATTTATTTCATTATTATGTATTATTTGTTAAATATTTACCTTCGGGGAAAAATGGAAAATCCTGAATATTCATTTAGCCGACATTTCGTGCACATCGATTTGTTTATCGTCTATCGCTTAATTTCAATATGTATCATAAGCGTTTATCATAATGAATTCGAAAAAAAATGTTTATACCGTTTGTAATATACGGAATATATCATCTGTCTTTTCAAACAACAACATTAGTCAACACATCGGTGTAAAATGCAAATTGATATTTTAGATAAATCAGCAAGAACAACCAAAACAAACAATAGCAGTAAATTGTCAATTATATCCCACATGTAATTGAATCAACTACTACAATTTCGCACGATGTAATATCGAATATCCGCTTTTTACATAATTCTATTTGCATGGCCGTGAAACACAAATGACGTCAGATTACGCGGGAAAATCTATACTGCTTAATTACGATGCCATGACAGGCACGACGACAGCAGGACTTATTTATGATACCAATGAGACCCCAACTTGTTTGAATTCGGGTGGATGTGCGACAATGTTAAATAATTAAATTAAGCAGGTTCCAGCCGTATATCACTCCACGTAAATCAAGGTTTGCAAACTGATAAGGTATTTAATAAAAACAGAATACAATCAAAAGCAAATACAATCCAATAATATTTATATCATGCCAAATTGAGTCAAACTGACTCAAAACTAGTCTCATCCACACAGCATTACCCACAATAAATCAATAGCAAATAATCCAAACGGTTGTTCATCAAATCACTTATTAGTCAATTTCATAAATGGCTTTAATCAATACGATATTGCTGATAGAACTTAGTTTCTTACTAAATCAAAAACATTCTGAACTCTTATTTACTAGTACACTCTTCCAACACAACAAATAGACAAGAGTACAAATGTGTCACTCACTATGTTATGATTTACACTGCTGGTCAAATATAGAGGGGTTCAATCGAACCTATTGATTAGTACAATTTACGCGTTTATTGTATTTTGCACAAATTCAGCACTGAAGTGAGGAGGAAATTTTCCCAGCGGAAAAATATGCCATTCACAACACACGTGCAAAAGCGAATCAAGTCACTAGTATACAATCAAGTGGATTACAATCGCGACCTCAACAAAAATCGCAAATGGTGTAAATAGTGCAAATTAATCAAAATTACATAAAGCAGTCATTAGCATGTACTTATATAGGCCGAATAATTTAGATATTATTTATCACCGTTTATCTAACACATGAAATATATGATTAACTTAACGTAGGCAAATTAAGCTGTTCGCAATTATAATTCACTGTTTTCCAATGTTTTCAAACAATAAAACCGCAAAATAAATACGAATTCTATCATAAATCACTGGGACAACATTTTCGGGTCTATAAGTATCGTAAATCATTTGAGCACCGTAATAATTACCACCTGACATGAAAAAATAAAGCCAGCTAAACAAATCCCAATAATAAACAAGTAAGAAGTTTAAAGCCATTCAAGCGATGGAGCGATGTGTGCAAAAAGGTACTCACTCATTAATCTGATGCTTGTGATCTTAGAATATGTGTAGCAACTTATTACGCAGTTATTACTGGTGTTCACGTGTAGAAGTCTTGATAGGTGAGTCCTTGAGATAACCTTTGCTAATCCTTTCTTGAATTTCCAAAGCAGGACACTTTGGTAGATTCCTATAATTGTTGCAGTGCAAAAATAGTTTTAAATGCTTCCAATTAGAGTTAACAGGTTTTCAAACGACTTTATTTGGTATTAAAATTAGCACGTGTTAAGTTTGCATGTTTGAGATGTGTCATTAGATCTGCAACAATCATGGCAACAATTAGAGAAATACTGCAAATATTTTTATTCTTGTTGTATTAGACTTTGATTGTTTAGACTTCTGGGCCGGTCACCAAGTGTGAATGTAATAGATAAATACCATACGCAATTAATTATTTATCACTACATTTTAAAGGCATAAATAAATATCGAGCGTGGTGCACTAGACACGGCAGCAAACGCAATCGAATTGCTTCGTCATGAAATTGTTAACAATCGAATTATTTACAAGCCATTGCATGTCTCCTAGTAGCGATATTAATATACATTTAATATCCACGAAAATGCATTAAATTATTCGCAAATTATGATAAACTTACTTTATGCCTTCAGTTTTATACCTCCTCCACTCGGGGCGAATCTCATAAAATATTCACATTGATTGATCTTCACCTCTGGAGTTAATTCTGTGCGATGCTATTGTTTGGCATTGGTTGAGGTGTGTAGGGAATATAGCTTTGGTAATGATTTGAGTTTTAGGTCTGCTTGATTGACGGTAACATGCACTCTTAATTCAGTTTCGAACAGGAATTTGCAAAATCGTCCGCACACATCGATGACACAGTCGCCAAACTGCAGCCGCCCAAACTGAACACACTCGGCCCGTCCGAAAAGTGCATATGCGCCGCACTGTGCTATGCAATGTGACATTGCGTCGAGTGATTGCGCCGAATGTGCATATTCCAATTGAAAGAGATAACCGCCTATGCATTGCACTGAATTGTGGCGTATTTTGGGCACGTTGCTGTCTAACTTTATACGAGCGAATTCATTCACTGGCCTCTACAATATCAAAAGTTGCGATGATAACAATTACGAAGTTGACTTGTGGGCTTGGGCATTATAAGTAAGAAGTTATATTTCACATGTAAAGTCTTAACACCAACTGCTTACCTCTGGCTCAAATTTTTTGCAAGTGCACAAGTCACATTTCATCTTGTTCCCTCATTACGCTTATAATAGCACGTCTAATAATGTGGTAATCACACATTGCTCGGTGGAATTGTAAAAAGTTGCAATCATGAAAATCGTTCGCTAACAACGTTGCCATTGGTGCATGGGTGGAATTCAAGTTCATTCGTAATAAGAGCTTTTCCAAACACAATTCGGACAAATGAAAATGAATCGGGTCGTTACATAATGTTAATTCGTAATAGCTTCCATTAATTAGCTATACTTCCCTGAGATGGTCATAAAACTTATGATTATCACATAAGTGATGATTTCCTGGCAATCATAAAATTTGTCATTTCTGGAAACTCCTTTCATAAACATAATACTTAATTAATGCTTGTGGTAAAACCTATGTACATGTCATTAACATATATTTATTTACTTAATGAATGTAGTGGAATGTCTGTGTACTGAATAAAAACGCTCGAGGAGGAACATAAGTGGAAACTTTTCTTTTGAAGGCTTTGAAACGCCAGAGATTGCATTTATTATCAAGTCATTTTATTGGGGGTTATAACGTACTATTGTTAGCCATGTCTCGCAAATATATTATTACATTCATTAGGAAAATGATTCACTTGAGTTATTATTCGAACCTTATTCTCAGTAGAAATATCGTTTGTCAGTATACGAGCAATCGAATAAAAACGGCATCATCAGAACGGCAATATTATGTTGAAACGCGGGATTAAAGAATTCCAGAAATGTGTTATTAATTTAAATAATCATCATTATGTAATACACCTAAATCCGATAAATTAACTAAAATTGTAGTTTAATTGGTTAAGGTCATTGCAATGAGTTAAAATAAACAAAAGTAAACATCACTACGTCGTTTCTCTACTCTCCCTCATTTCCAGATTTGCTCCAGATCTGTCAGAAACTGATGAGGTTGTCTCCAACCCAACCCCAACACATCCTTGATTACACTACGCAATCGCCACCAAGTTACTGTCAACTGTTAAGAATAGTTAAATATTGTTAATCTTTAGCAGTCCGCAGCATAAATCAAAATGTGCGTAAACAAACATTGCCTTAATATTCATAACAATTGCCCTCTCCTACAATAGTTGTAAATAATTGTGTCTGGGTAAATTAGAGCGTGTTCTAATTTTAACTTGATACTAAGTCAATAGCAACAAATTGCGCGTGTATGAAGATAGGGAATTAGGTTTAACACACGCAAATACTGAACAAATTGCCAGTGTTGAAACTTCCGCAGTTTTTTTTTTTTTGTTTAATTTAAGGAAGTTGTCACTCCATCAACAAAACACAAATCAACTCGCTACATCAGGCTGATTTCAACACGAAGCACGAGTGAGTTAAGTACAAGTCAGAATAAGTTAGTATCACTGGACGCCTTCGATGTTAATAAGATGGAAAATCTAAGCTTCCAAATATTTCTTTGATAATGATTCAATCAACAGTAAAAATTGCCAAGCAAGCTGAATGTTCCATTCAGTACTATTGTCTTTTTGTGTTTTGCACAAATGCCTTCCCATCAATGTAAGAATGAATTCATTAAAAGAATTTTGCACCTTTTCACTGGAAACGTGAGCCAGTAAGCAGCCTCAAACTATGCTACATGATTAATCACAATGCACGACAATGAGCCCTTTGCAAATAGACGCAGCGTGATGTTTAAATTCAACAAAATCATAAATAATGCGTCCGTTATCCTCGTCCTATTGACTAAGCCAAGCATTGTACTACACGCGCTGGTTTTTCGCGTGAAAATGGCAACTGTATGTACAAATTACACGTGTTACTTTCATGTATTACACACATTACTTACGTTTTACATTTGCATACTGTCAGTTGGGCTCATCATATCAAAACACAAGGTAACCAGAGACGTGCGACAATTGTTTGTTCAAATCCACGCAAGAATTTCGTGCGTTCAACTATGGGAGGAGAATGTTATATCAGTTTTAAGTGAGTGCTTAAATTTGGATTAATTTCAAGTACAATATCGAGTCATAAATTTGAGAATCACAGCTATGACACTAATAAATCATTGCATCACAATTTCAATCACTCAAGAAGGTAAACCTACCTTACTTGAACATCTATTTATTTTTATCTATAGCAGGCACTTAATATTTTATTGGTCTACATCAGGCTCACTACATCAAGTGGTATAGTCTTTGCAGCACTACTGCTATTTTACCATCCCCAATGAGAATATGTTATAAACATAGGTAATTGAACACTGCTTTTAATTAAAGACTACATGTGGAATTACTGTCACACCTTGATTGGTTGTTTCTTATTTGAAAGTTTTAGAGATATACCAACTTATTAACCTTCCCACCCCTAATGGTATTCTCAAAATAAACGAAAACATACAGCGTTGTTAAATCCACTTCAGTTACTTATTTGTTCCGACTGAAATTTGTTTATTACTAATAGGCATAGTCATTATAACTTTGCTAATTTATACAACCATCAACGCGTATCAATAAACATTAATAAAGGGGTGAATAAAGTGGAAACGATTCCGTGTTTAAATGTTATACAGGGTCAATATTTGCCTTATGCTAAAAATCATAGACAAATAAATGAGTGGCGTACATACAAATTCAGTATAAATATTTAAACATCAAAATTTGTTACGCCACTCAGCCCCACGAAACTTTTCTATTGTGACGGATGCAACCGTATTGCATAACGCGACAAATTTACAATTTGCAAATGAGGATCATTTCAGCTCGCTACCGATTATTTAACACGTTAATATGCTTTACAAAGCTAAGATTACACACGTAATTTGCGCCTTAATTTCACTAAGCACTCGCGTGTTTACCATAATTACTGATAACCTGATGTAATCTCATGTTTTCGTTCATCAGAGCATTGAAATTTTCAATTTTATGATCAACTGTACAAAATTGGTAGCACAGGTATGAAATTAAATTCGACCAACAGCAATACCTCTCCAAAATGCAAAAGTGCAAATGGTTTGCATAACAAAAACTGATAATTTGCTATCACAAGACTTTTGGCAAGTTGGTCATCCTCGAATTTGGAACAAGGACAATGACTTGACGTTTATATTTATTGACTCTTCTCAACAACCTCCGAACGTATACCAAACGCTTACAACTTATTCTTTGCAGTCCACAATTTAGCGTTTAGCACTTAATTGATATGGCTAGTAATTACTATCATTATTTTAGTACGTACATTATTTAGATGTGGCCATCGGAACGGCCGAGGATTGAAATCAGTAGACTGGAACGACCGGGACTAAATGTAATAATTAATATTAAGGACTTGACGAGAAAATAAAGATTGCTACGGTGATAATAGTAAAAACAAGATTATAAAGATTTACATTATAGCGCCCACAAGTTAGGAAGAATGGTAGAACTTTATAATTTAATGTAAAGCAATCTGGTAGCGACCTCTGTCATTTGATGAACAATACTTGAAGCAGTTTGCCAATTTCTATGCAATCTATCGGAAGCGTTATTTGTAGCTGTACACCGCCAGGTATCGATTCATGCATTGAAATGGAAATTCAATTAAATTTTAGTATGATTTTGGGGACAACAATGCTTATATATTTTTTGGATTAAAATGTCATCTTCTTGGGCTTAGTTTCGAATCTAGTTGTTGTAAATTTGCAGTATTTAAGAAAATTAACGTAGAAATTCTCAAAATTATCGTTTATCCAGCCAACAAGTTCCAAATTTCTATCGCAGTTCAACACTTACAATCCAAGCAGTTTACGCCGTTTATTCACTCCTTCACTGTGTTCCGCACAAGCCACATTCGATCTACCTCACGCGCATCGCCGACCAATATGTCGTATCCTTCCCAGTGCTTTTGCTTCCTAGACTACCTTCGCAACATGGCGCGCTAACGTAACGCGCACACGCATCGACTCCACGGCTCTCTCAACTTCCTAAGCGGCCTCTCAAGCCGAGCAACGTTTTCGTCTCCGGCGGTCGCGCAGCGGGTTGTTTGGTTAGATCGGTGCATTCAGCTGCTGCTGGAGTGAGGAAGCCGCGCGGCCAGCGAGTGTGCAACCGATGGTCGTCTAGGTCCTGGTGCATTCTCCGTAACACGGCGCCCACGATGACAAACGCCGTCAATAACATCGAGGCCCAGTTCGCGGAGCTAAACAAGAAGGACGGGTGGAACGTTTTCTACCAGGTATGCTGTAAATGCACAAGATGCAAGATTTGCTGGGTACTGCATTTTTGGGAGCGAAAGCGCCCCGCATTCCGATTAACACCCACGTCGGCTTTGATCTGCGCGCGGTTTTACGCTGCTAATTGAT
>JAODGC010014895.1:94481-111927 GCA_027574925.1 Ecitoglossa quadriceps | reverse complement strand
CTTCATTTATTTTATTACCAGGTTTTGGCAGCTTTGGACATTACTTTTGGGTTGATCTGTTACCTCTAATAAAGTTTTAGTACATAAAATGGCAAGTCCATTAATAATTCTCTCCACTTTCACAAATTTTGACCTTTTTCACTCATCACTTTCCATTTTCAGCAAATCCGCGTTGCTTCGGCGAATAAAGCCCACACAACGACCGAATCAGTTAAGCCAGAAAACAAGCTTCTAAATCGCTACCGCGATGTTATGCCTTACGACCATAGTCGAATTGTCCTGAAAAAGGGCAACACGGATTACATCAATGCCAATACCGTCAAAGTGAAGCGTGCAGGACGTTCCTACATCCTGACACAGGGCCCGCTAAGCAATACAGTGAGCCACTTCTGGTTGATGATCTGGGAGCAAGGGAGTAAAGCAGTTCTAATGCTCAACAAGCTGATTGAAAAGAAGCAAGAGAAATGTTACCAGTACTGGCCAGCCAAGATAGGCAAAGACCACACGTTGAAACTAGATGATATTGGCTTAACTGTTGAATATACAGAGTACCATGATTATTCTCATTATTTAACGCGTACGTTGAGGTTGACGGACATGGAGAATAATGTTTCCAGAGATATCATTCAGTTTCATTACACAACATGGCCTGATTTTGGTGTGCCTGGGTCGCCTAATGCTTTTCTGCAATTCTTGAAGAAGGTGCGAGAAGCGGGCGTCTTGGATGAGAATGTTGGTCCAGCTGTTGTTCATTGTTCTGCTGGGATTGGAAGATCAGGAACGTTTTGTTTAGTTGATTCATGTTTAATCTTGGTAAGTATCTGGAAAAGGCTGATGAAAATATTACAGTGGAGTTACGGTTTTTTTCATGTGTAGATTGAACAGTTTGGAGTAAACGAAGTGGAAGTTAAGCAAATCCTGTTGGAAATGCGACAGTACCGAATTGGTCTCATTCAAACCCCCGAGCAATTGCGTTTCTCATATCAGGCAATCATTGAAGGCGCTAAAAAACTCCTCAACAGAAATTCTAACAACGTAGACGATGAGGTAATATTTATTTGGAAATGTTAAACACCTCAAATGTTGGACAATTTTCCAGGCTGGATGTTAAATATGGTATTTTTTAGAACTGCAACGAGAATGATACGGAAATCATCAGCAATAATACAGAAGAGGTGCCAGAGGCACATAGCTCCGATGAGGATGAACCACCCCCTTTGCCGCCGCCGCGAAATGATAGTTTAAGAAATGCAGCAGCGGTGACACTGTCGGCAGGTGATAGACCGCTGCCGACAATACCCAACAGTACGTCACTGAGTGACTTTACTTACGACGACAGTGATAGTGAAAAGGAGGTGAGCATAACACAACGGCGGACATAATTGAATTCAATAACAGAGTTATCAATGAACCTTTGTAGCTTTGCCCAAATGGTCCCTTACCAACAGTGCCTGGCGAGGGCGAGTATGGAGAAGAAGAAGAAGGCAGCATCGTAGATGAATTAGAGGATGAGACTGAGCAAGACAGGACTGAGAGTCCAAGGTCTGAAGAGTCTGACAAACTGGGCAGTGAAAGGTATGTACTGAGTTACAATCAAATTCAAAACACTCCTGTTTCGATTACACAGCGCAAACTTATTATGTTTACCCGTAAACTTATTTTTAGATGTCTATCTCCAGCCTCCGAGCTGCGACAGCGAAAGCGCCAGGAGCGCAACGAGCAACTCGCGGCGCAAGTGCGTGACATGAAACGCCGCCAGCAGGCCAACGAGCAGTGGACGCAGCTGAAGAGGTCTCTATACAAACCATTTGTCGTAACGGGTTGCATTGCAATTACTGGGGGGATCCTAGCGTACTACTTTTATTTTAAAGCTTGATCAAATGCCAGAGTAACGTGACTTAAAATGCACGACACGCAATGAACATAATGAACCTAAAACACAACATTTACACTCAATTTGATTCACTGTCTTGAAATAAAGAAAGCCACGTTGTCTTTTGGATAATTCAAGTATTATCCTGTAAATTTCGCGGTCATATTTAGAGTGAGTGTTATGCATTAGTGTTGAACGTCCCCTTTGTTGAAAGATTTACTACATTCATATCAGTTTTTTGAACGCAGTTGAAATTTAAATTTTCAATTTCAATTTGAACGTGATCGAAAGAAGTTAAAACGTTGAAAGTTTATTGAAAATATTACTACCGTATTTATATAGTATATTGATTAGTGATTTATATTATCTAAAGAGAAACGTATTTTTCACAATTGTTTTTGGTAGCACACGTTTTAAGCCAGCTAGTAGCAATGTGAGGAAGAAGATAGCAAAAGACGCGGGGTAATATCGTAATCGTACCTATTTATATAAGGTTTTACGTTAAACGATACGTATATATTTTCTATATCTACGTTTATGTCTTCTTCATTTCGTGTACGTAACGCAATATTCCTTATCTGTATTCCACTATCGCACTACGATAGACAGTAGAAGCGTGAACTTTGAACCATGATAGGAAGTTAACTTAAAAAAAAAGTTCACTCACTAGACATAAATCAGCTAACAGACATTAATCATTGTTCGAGTAGACTGCGGATTGATCTACATTGTTCTAAGTCGTTTAGGGGTGATGATAAATTTTGGATCGATGCATAGGAAATTTAGAAGACTGACAAGACTTTAAACACGTTGCGCACCTTGCCATCTAATTTATAAACACATTGATTTTCATTCTCTTGCAATACTTGAAGTGCGAGAAGTTTCGGC
Source organism: Ecitoglossa quadriceps (assembly GCA_027574925.1). NCBI lineage: Eukaryota > Metazoa > Arthropoda > Insecta > Coleoptera > Staphylinidae > Ecitoglossa > Ecitoglossa quadriceps. The sequence goes on along the minus strand of JAODGC010014895.1, from coordinate 109,166 downwards.
GAGTATGCGAATCCCATTCGACTTGTGATATTTTTGCATTCACGCTATGCGCTGAATGAGAAAAACACTCGTTACGACCTTTTCGAAGCTAAATCTAGGGTTTGGTTAGAGGAACACTGCGACTGATTATCAATTATTTGCTTAATTATCAAGATTTGCAAAGCTTATTAAAGCAAGAAAAAGTGCATATTTTCATACATTTTTACACTTTACAAAGATTCATATTACTGCAAAGTAAACTAACAAAACATAACATTAAGACGCATTTTGATACTCATACAATGGCGACTTTTTATATGCATTAAGAGTTCTAAACTAATGTAATGACTTGCTGGTGAATCATTTGTCGTAATTGCAATGGTTTTTGTTGGTTTTGGGGAGATTGCAAACACATTCCTTCAAAGTGCCTATGCTAAATTAAAGATGCGAAGTTTGGGATTTCATGGACAGCGACAGTTATTGAGCAGGCATAAACAGACAGAAGCTTCTTTATCTCTGTGCTAAATTTCCTCCTTCTTAAGTTAGTACCGACCTTAGTGTTACGACAATCGGGATGCGCGCAACAGGCGCACACAAATGCCAGACGAGCAAAAAAAAAAAAAGCTCTGCCGATTATTTTTTTCTTTCAATGTGATTATTAGACATACATATTTCATAGATAACTCATAATGAAATATTCAATAAAAGTATATTGATAAATATATTCAAAGGCCGTTTATAACTTTTCAGTTGCTTGATGCATCTTCGTTTCGTGGATTTAGTGATGTTTTGTCTTTATTTTCCTTGTATATTGTAATAATTATAAGGTAGATTTCTGATTTCAGGCCCAAGACGACGCTGCCGGACTGACATACGAATTTTTTCTGGAGGAGTGTGGACGACACGTTTAGATTAGTCGAGGACAAATTCTGCGGGCTCACGTTTTAGTTACACTCTGATGCTAACAAATAACTCGGAGGTGCGCAGCGAGGAAGCAATAGTCACAAATCACTGACAAATAAATACGACCTAGTCAAAATTAATTCATAGGGCGGCGTAAAGGGGAGGAATGACGTACACGAGCTAAGCAAGTAATGTATAAGTATAGCTAACGTGGAAATGTAGTCCATCCTAACACAAACGAACATCCTACTAGTTTTTAAACTAAGGCTTAACAATGATACCCAACGAGTTCGAACTATAGATCTGTTGCGTTAGGACTTGCAACACGCAATGCACTCTTTCAGGTACTTTTTATACATTATACGGATTTATTCCTAGCCATTTTTGTAGCCTAACCATGTCAATGCGATGACTGTTTACCGGGTTTATCGAACGAAGCGTTTTTACACGATAGGAACATAGAACAATTGCATTATTGTATATAAGATATGTATGTACATACTGCACTAACAATACATTACGCAGTGGTCAAACGTTGATAGATATTATCGATGCTGAGCGAGCAGTAAAACAATGAATTTGTATCAACGACATTAGGTGAACTGCAGTCAAAATGATATTATTCTATTCAGTTACTAGTTTTGTATGGTGTTGAAGTTAAGCGGTGGTAGCGCGTATCGTCTTTTACATTGTGCGTTAGTGAATTCTTCCAATTGCATTAAAACCATGTAGGAAATTGATCACTGATTATATTCGTGTCAAATTTGTAAAGTTTAATTGATAGTGAATGAGATTGGAGATTAAAGAATGCGAAATATTTTTTTGTTAATTGGTGATTAGTAACAAGCGTTGGATCAGTATTTTAAGATTTTTGCCAGGCAGAAAGAAATAACATTGTACCTGAATTTCTTTCACGTTACTTTTATATCGAATAAAACATTTGTTTCAATAACTGAATCTAGATTACCTAAAGCACATCAAGTGCAGTCATGCGTAGAAATTATAAGAGGGATATTTAAACCAAGATAAGTCTAGGTCCGCGAGGTCTAACGGCTACGAATCTTGGAAACTATAAGACAGTCGAGAATTCCCCCTCACCGAACAAGTAACATCCATACCAAATGACATACTAATCGAACCAGTAAATGTGCAGTAATACGAATCAACGCAACATAATAGAATACAAAATCGTATGCCAAACAACCGCTTCGGTAGCACACTGATTTCGCGAGTCGATAGATCGCGAGTTTGAACTGTGCTAGCACCCCCGTTGTGAGCGCTGTAGTTAAAAGCAAAGTAAAACTTGCTTGAAGTTGTATGTTACTACAACAAGGAAGTTCAACAAAGAATAGAATGGTGGGAGACTAAAACAAGTGCACCTAACACGCATCTTTGGTTTAGTTTCAGGAGGTACAAAAATTAAGATAGTTGCGGAAATCTGCAAAACAAAGAGAGATCTATAAAATGCGGACCTCTGCAAAAGTTAGAAAATCTGCAATAGATTTTATCCAGCTATTGAATTGCATTTACCTGTAGCCAAAACAGAGGTCACATCTATCCAAGTGTTCCATTTGCAACCAAATACGGTTTCTCTCTCTGTTTTGCTTGCAGACTTTAGATATCCCAAATTATTTGGTGGAACATTACAAATGTACATGTAAAATGTACCACAAGTACCTAGATTTATGCAAAAACCAATTAAATGGACCCAATTACTACTTCATTTTGCGTGAAAAATAACTATTAACCTAAACTCAACCATTACACTTGAAATTGTTCCATTCTATACACATTTAAACGTATTTTACTTAATTTCCTTGCTTTAGCCCATAAGGATAGATGCGGTTCGTACGGCACCTTTAAATTTCAAGGGCCGCGTTAATCCCCGGTACTGTACGGTAGAGGATTAAGCAAAGGGATTAGGGATGAAGCGCTACTATGCTGCATTCCAGAGAATTAAATCGGTAAAAGCAACCGCTACCTGGTAGACTCCAAAGCCCCAGTTGGAACTTTTTAGATGCGAATATACCTAATTCCTATAAATTATATGCGAATAAACAAAACTAATCTAATTGAAGACACACTTGATGATATTCGCTATTACATGAATCAAGCTTCAAACAAAGAATCATCATAAGTTATTGCAATACAATTAAATGAAAAAGTTGTTGTTATGCCATCACCAAAATATTTTGACATTCAGTCAAAATCAACCTAAATGGCAGTTGCAATCAAACCGAAGTATAATGTTTAAACAATTCTACCTCATACTAATACTACTCACAACAACCTACGCAATTATACCCACTTCAATTAACCCACAACTAAAATTAAAATCGCGCTCCAATTTAAAGTTAGGAGAAGCTACATCAAGTGTGAAACCCTGTGAAAAATCTGATACGAAATATTTCGATACCGTTGTGGAGCAGCAAGAATCTATCCATCCACGTACCTCACCGAAAAAACTTTCCATTTTCACCACTCAAAAGCATGTCTTGTCTACTACACCAGCTGAAAGGTCATACGGCGAGATCAAAGCTCTATTGGGGAAGGTTCTTGAAGAAATTGATGAAATAGAGCGGAGATCAGATTCAGTACCATCATCTCCTAGCCACAATCTTAAAGAACAGCGTAAGGAAAGCATTGGAACTGTTCGTGATGCCTCCAGTGTTACGGATAAAGAGAGCCCTACTATCACTCCGCGCACTGAAACGATGATTACAACTGCAAATAAACCTAATAAGAAAATGAAAAAAAATGAATGCACTCCCGAAAAAGATGCCGCTGTGGGTAATAAGACACCAACTGCTGCGCACCACGAGCAAAGTGGTGATAAGAAGAAGGGTGTTAAATGGGGCCATTGGACCGATTGGTCCTCTTGTAGTGTGTCTTGTGGTAAAGGTCGGCAAATTAGATGGCGTCATTGCGTTGAGCATTGTGATGAGGCCGAGACTGAAATGGAGGAGAAAACGTGCCAGCTGCCTGCGTGTAGTCCAGCCAAATTATTCGGTGTTATCAAGATATAACACAATTTACTTACCAGTACTTTTACAAGTAACACATCAAACATACAAAATTCATATGCCTTGCTTTATTTGACCGCTTATTCATCCTCTTCGATTAATTCGGCAACAAGTGTAGATAGTTGAGAATAACCTTAATAATAAATGAAGTTGTTACCTAGCAGTCGAGATTGAGTATTATAAATTGTAATTTACTGTTACGTGAGGCAATTTCCTTTAAAGATGGCCGCACATTCAAACTCGCACCTTTGTCGATTAACCACTTTACGAGTCTTGTGTGGCCGTTTATTGCTGCCAATTGAAGAGCTGTTATGTTCTTTGAAGTTTTCATATCGATGTCAGCTCCAGCATAGTACAATGTGTGAATGCAGCTCGCATCCTTGCTGGTAACGTTGCAGACGCAGTGAAAGCAAGCCAGATAGAATGCGTTCTCTCCATGTATTGTCCTTGCATTTACATTGGCTCCCATTAGAAGCATTGCCTTTACCAACATTGTCTGCCCATAAAAGCATGCTACCTTATAAATCAACAATAGTTAATTTTATTTGAACATAAACCGCAGTCAATTTTGTAGTATGGCCACAGTAATCCCTAGCGACTAGCTTTGTCTTTCTTTAACCACTAGGGAGCCTAAACTTGTGCCAAGGAGACATTTGTAAACTCACAAGGAAAGGTGTGTATCCATCTGCGTTCACTACTTTATTCACTAATCCAGGATCCAGAAGGGATAGTGCGCGTAGCGTATCGTTTTTCTGGAATATACTTGTTTTTATTCTTGCATGTTACAAGCTATTGACGTACCTGAATCGCATTATTCAACTGTTTTATAGTCCACGACGATTGTGGAAAGAACAGGTCTTTATATAATAAAAGGCAATGTAAAACAAAGGCCACAGTAACAATTAGAATTATTATGATAATAATTCTATAGTCAAAAATGCCGTGCAGCAAATAAGGTGAACTGTTGCGCTTATCGCGCTCTAAAACGACAAGCAAACGCAAATAACGAGTGTAATGTTTTGAGATGAAAAAAAAACTACCTTGACTTGTAGTTGATATGAGAACTTCTTTTAGTGTTGGATTATGTTCGAGTAATGTGCCAAGTTCTTTTAACTTTTTAATAATTATTTCTTCGCTTGCTTCCGATTTCTCTAATGCCATATTTGTAACCTCCAAAATTCAAATAAAATACGCGATAAAACCAACAGGAAGTCTTCCTTACTTACCAATAAGTGTGTAGAATGTAGAAAATATAATAATATACCGTTATTGATATTGTTCTAGTATGGTAGCGTACTAATAACTCGTTAAAACTTTATAAATTTAGGGAGAAGTTACTAACATCAATTATGGATCAACTTTAAAACTAAGTTTCTATAACGCTACAATGTCAATTTCCGAAAACGACCGACAAGTCGGACAAGTCCGACAACCTAATAAATTGCCCCCTAAGTCCATAAAGTAACCAGAAAACCGGCCATCACTGGTTGTCATTCCTTGCAAAACAAATACAACTTTAACATCGGGGCTAATTCCTCGGTTTTTAAATAAATAGAAAACATTGTATCCGTAATACAAAAATAATATATTACATATAATAGAATAAAAGTGTTGTTGAGCGTTTATATCGTAATGTCATCTCCTGCACCAAAGTCACCTGAACAAAATGAGAAAACCCGACGATATGATAGGCAGCTAAGGTAAATTTGAAGTACTCATTATTTGACTATAATCTATATTTAATGTTAATATTCTACTCGTAGATTATGGGGAGATCACGGCCAACAACTTCTAGAAAATGCAAAAGTGTGCTTAATCAACGCCAATGCACTTGGAACAGAAATATTAAAATCATTGGTACTGCCAGGTATAGGTGCTTTTACAATAATTGATGGGGAAAAAGTAACAGAAGAGGATGTCAGCTCAAAGTATGCAATTCAGATCATTATAAGCAGAGTCCTTTATTGAAAAAGTTTAGCTTCTTTCTAGATGCTGAATCAGTTGGCACTTCAAGGGCACAGGCAGCAACTCAAAGTTTAACAGAATTAAATCAAGAAGTTATTGGTGATTATATTGATGAAACTTTAGAAAATGTTATGGCACAGAATCAGGACTTTTTGGGTGGTTTCACTGTTGTTATTGCATCTTGTCTTCCAGAGAAGTAAGATTTTTGAATTTGATTGATTTGAGTTAACTCATACTTTTTAGATTGTTAATACCACTTTCAAAAAAGTTGTGGAACTCTGGTATTCCTTTGGTCTCCTGCAGAAGTATAGGTTTTCTCGGATATATTAGACTACAAGTCAGGGAACATACTGTGATTGAAACACACCCAGACAATGAGAATCCAGATCTCTGGTTGGAACAACCATGGCAAGCCCTTAAAGAGCACTTGGATAAAGTTGACATAAGCACATTGGATAAAAAGGAGAAGAGTCATGTGCCAGCTTTAGTTATTTTGTATTACTACTTGAGGATTTTTCACAGTCAGCATGGCCATTTTCCACAAAATGGGAACGAAAAGATTGAGTTAAAAACGATGATAATGAAATGTGCAAGTGATGACAGTAGTGATATTGTGTTAGAAGAGAACTTTAAGGAGGCAGTGACGTTTGTCAACACTGCCATTGGTCAAACTAAGATCCCTGCAACAATCCAGGAGATATTCGATGATGAACAATGCTCAAAATTAAATGAAAATGTATGTATCCGGAACATAACTGTTCAGCCTTACAGGATTTATTCTAACATTGAATTTTCAGAGTACCGCCTTCTGGATAATGGCCTCCGCATTGCGTGAACTCGTCCAAAGTGAAGGTCAACTTCCAGTGCGTGGTTCTCTCCCCGACATGGCCGCCGACACTAATAGCTATGTTGCGCTTCAACAACTCTATCAGAAGCGTGCACAAGAACAAGTGGAAGCCGTGCACCGTCGTGTGATACAGATTCTACGCAATTTAAATCAACCAGCGGACGCCGTCAGCGAGTCTGAAGTGAAACTATTCTGCAAACATGCGAACCAACTCTACGTCGTCCGTGGAACCTGCATCGCCGACGAGTATCAGAGGAATTCTGTCGATATGGGATCTTACCTAGAAGACCCCGACAGTCTCATTATGTACTACGTCATTCTACGAGGTTTGGATCGTTTTGTCAGCGAATTCAACGTTTATCCTGGACAATTTGATGATCAAGTCGAACCGGATGTTCTTAAATTAAAGTCAACAATCGGCAAACTATTGTCTGAATGGGGCTGCGCACCTATTTATCGTGATGAGAGGGTGCATGAAGTCTGTCGCTACGGTGGCGCTGAATTACACTCAATTTCATCCACTCTGGGAGGCTGTGCAGCGCACGAAGTCATCAAACTGATCACGCATCAGTATAAACCGTTGGATAATACTTTCATTTACGATGCTATCACGTCGTCATCGGCCACCTTTGTGTTATAAATATATTTCAACTAAGTGATGTACGTTGTGTCACTTTAAATGACGCGAGGTTGGAATAAAAATATATTTACAGACAGACAAGACACGCTAAAAGATTGGGGTATTCCGATGATTGCTTTAGTTTTGTACCATTTTGTTTCGAAATGCGCAGCAATCAATCCAATATCAACTGTGTAGAATTTTTAATAATCCACGTACAGGACGTCAAGAAATGCTATAAATACCGACAAGCTTCGTTGCGACAGCAGCAGCCGCACCCACATAAAGGGTATGGTGTAGAGCTTGAATTAATAACTTAGATTCATACTGTCATTCTTTGGCAGTGGTACAGGTCGTCCGCTGATAATGACCTGAGGGCCAGTATAGTAACGAATAAGGAGACTAGAGCCGCGTTTCAGCTGGTTGCGGTTGGAGAGATCGAACCAGCAGTCGGACCAATTAGAGTACGGCGGCATCATTGGCGGCATGCCGGCCGCGAGACCTGAGTTGGAGACTGCCATACAATTAGACACGACAATGAAGGGGTAGGTAATGGCACTTGCTAGGAACTAGAACATGAATTATATTTATAAAGTCACCAATTGGAAGAAAATCGGAAATACTTACTGACATTGTGGCATTGGTATACATCTGCAAATCAACCTCATCAAAGATATAAGAGTTGACTGCAAATGTCAATGAAGAAGCTAATATAATGAAGGCAAAATCACCCACTAAACGCGGGATTAGACCTGAGAAAAAACCTAGAATACCGTTTTCTTTGTACACCTCCCCAATTGAACTGAATAAACCCCTGCAAAGCAAACACAGTTGAGGTCAATTTGGGAAATTAGTTATCTCATAACTTACATATATCTCCTTTCATTGCCAACAAACTGTGCCATCATTCGAATTGTAATCACATGAAAGGGATGGCTAATTACAATAGCAGTAGACCTACTGATAATGTCACGCTTCATATCATTGACATACTTCCCTGCTGGATCACGTTCAGTGGGCTGATCATTATCCTCAATACTATTGTTGATCTTCTTATCATATTTCTGCAACACCTTCTCAGTAGTTACAGCACAGATTAGATTACCACATAATTTGGGCACCAGGCCTCTGTACAATCCAACAAAGCCATCTACACTTTTAATATGTCTTACTAGAAGAAATCACTCATGAAAATGCAATATTTTTGTATGTGCAATAAAGAAATGTAGTCTCATACCATAATCAAATACATTCGGCAGCTTCAGTGCTGGTTTACCAAAAAATGTGGTACACGGCCGGGGTGGTATAGGCTCATATCCGAGCTGAAATAATTTCGTACTTTTGCACCATGCGATTGTTGTTTTTATGATGAACTAACCTGTATCAGCACTTTTGCATACTCGATGGGATGTGAGGCAGTATTGAGGATAATGCGGCTTGCGTAATTAGACCAGTAGCTGTTCTTAATATCCCTTGGTTTTGACATGTTTCGGTGAATTTATGCGCGCGTTGTGGCGGTTGCTTGATGTCAGAAGCGAAATAAAAATTAACAACACGATTCTTACTTGATTATTTACGCCGCCGCTCAGACTGTTGCCCCACGACCGGCAACTTGTCATGCATGTTGCATACGATAAGCGAGATAAAGTCAAATTAGTGCAATCGATTTACATCCGCAGACTAAATCATAAAGCTGTTAAAAAAAAGTTGTAAAAAATAACGCAGCTTTTATTATTAAAAATTACAAAATAAACTGGAAAGTGAACTACTTAAAACTGAATTAATCTCCAATATGTACAGCTAGATTACAATATTTTACAACTTCAATTTAAAACAAAATAAGTAAGAAATTATTTCATAAAAATACCAGCTTGAACTCACAAATCAATAATAATTCAATTTAAATTAACAACTTTTAATTCTAATTTACCGCACTGCCCATCTCATAATATAGTAGCTTCTTAAATGTATATTATACATTTTTTCTGGCGCAAAAGATAAGCATCTACATAAACTAAGTGCACTTCAGTACGTACAAGACGTCCGCACGCGGTTAACGTCCTTATACAAATAGTTCCAGCCTTCCATTCTATCAGTTTGTACGCCACACACATTCTCAACCAGTAAATAAATTTGTACCTCTTAAAATGGCTAAGGTAGGAGAACTCAATTCGTATAAATCGCGACGATATCTTCAATGGCAGATTTGGAGCCAAATATCAACGCTCCCATACCAGCAATGCACACAATAATATTCTTCCAAATCTTCCAGTTGTACTTCCCAAACCCTTTATCCCAGAATGTTACCACTTCAATGAACACTGGACAAAGTAGGCCCAGAATTGAGAAGCAGAAAGCACCAATCAGTGATACAAACGGTGTTATTGTCGGTACAGCAATTGCAATAGCCACTGCCAAAATAACCAGCACAGTCCTCAAGACATAGTTGGCAAACGTGGGTCTCTTCTGGAACTTATCCTTGATTCCAACCCACACAATGTCCAAAGCGACGTAGAACTGGAGACCAAATGTGCAGAACACAGCCAAGGCAATTAGGATCTTCACAGCTTGAGCAGCAACATCTTCCTGTGGCAAATTCAACGTAATAGAGCCTTGGGTTTCATCCCCATACTTCAAATATCCTAGGAAGCCCAAAAAGATGTAGATCAGTGTGACACCCCCCATTCCCTGATTGAGGACACCACAGAGTCCGACAAAGTGTTGAGGAGTCTCCATATTATTTTCCAAAGGCATGACAACACCAATGGCCTCAATGGCGAAGATCGTGATGGAAAAGAAGACTGGGAAAGTGGAGATTGGAGAAGCAAGACGGCGTTCACTGATTGAAGGGATATCAGCCACTAGGTAGTAGAAGGTGATACCAAGGCCAACAGCCATAAACAGATTTGCTACCATTGACACTGGTGCTAAATATTTTAAGTTAGGAACGTAGGCGAGAAGAATTAAGGGCACCATTAGGATGGAGATGATGATACGGATGTTAACTTCGTAGCCGAGGTAGTAACTTGCAACATGTTCAAAATTCCTGGCTATGATAACTGAGTAACAACTGCAAGTTGTGAAGTAGGTAATGAAGATACCCACTAGAACCAGAATTCTAAAAAAAGAAGAACGAATTGTATTCGTTTAAAAGCAATAAAACTTTTTAAATAAATACCTTAAACTATAGCCGTATTTTCGACTCCATTTTGGGCCTCTTCTGCAGCATTCTTCTGCAATATCAGCAAAGCTCATTTCTGTTCTGCCTGCTCGTCTGTATAATTCATGAGCACATACTACCTGAAAGTTGAGAAAGAATAATTAATTGGTTTATTGAGTAAAGACCCAAAAAGAAAAAATCAAAACCACATGATTCCTACTTTGTGCCTAATGATTTTAAAAAGCGGTTCAAGAGCATCTGCTTAGCTTTTGACCTTCTGTGCGCGGAAAAATCAAACTGGCGCATGCGCAGCTTGGATAACCCGCCGGACTCATGCATCGTTAAAATCACCAGGTATGCGCATATAACGCAAACCTAGATTTTCTATTACAACATTTCCTGATACTAACTTTAAAGTAACTTTAAAGTGTACTCACTAAAATATAAGCACAATGTGTGCAAATCACAGCAACCACAATGGTGGCAAAAATTCCAACCACAAGACCAGCACTCATGAAAGCTACTGGCATAGCAAGGATGCCTGTACCTAGTGAAGCTTTCAGTAAATGTGTTAAAGTATCACAGTCCCTGCAAAAACCCATACACAAATCAATTTGTATTTCTTCCTTTTTAGGATAATTGTGAGAAACACACTTACGAAACAGGGTGTTCAAGTTGCCTTGCCTTGAACGGATCGAAATCAGGCCCAACCGCCCCATTTTCCAGCTCCGTTTTCGTAACCTTATATCTGCAAGCAGAAAAGAAAGAAATGGTTAACTGGGGGAAGTATACCAACATATCTCATTTGATAAAAAGCCATCGATCATGGCTGAACCAATAACCGCAATAAAGTATGACTTAGAACAATTATAAATAACATACAAAACGCACGTGGAATACTGAATGTTATATGTATTTATTTATTGCAATTAATTAGCTGCACGCAATAATGTACTGTGCACACGAGCAGTTTACATGAGATTTGCTAATTTCTTAATTGAATTTGAGCAGATGTCGAGCTTAAGTGCGAATCGCCTGATTCAATTACCACAGTGGTGTTATTTGTAATTGTTGGTAGTATACCAATTTAACAATTATAACTCTCGGGTGGTTTGCACCTTGTAGATGGTGTAACACGTCTGCGGTAACAACAGCAGCCATTTATTAATGCCAATTAAGAGACTATTCAAATTAAACTGCCAATACTTTAGTCACTTTAAATTCAAATATAATTATTATAATTAGTAAATAAACTCTGTTTACTACTCAAATGTACTCTTATAATCTCAGAATTCTTGGTATAATATCAATTTTTCATTCAAAGTGTTTACTACAAGTTGATGTTATTTATTACAACATTTCCCAGCAGAAGTTATAAAATCAATGCACGTGTCGAAGAGATAACTTGTTTGCTCGCATTTGAACTTTGTCAATTTATTGACATCCCACATCAATATAGATTTCTTCCGCCCATCAATAAATTAGCAACAAAACTTGTAGCACCAATTAACCCAAGTCTGAAACTTAGTGTGACTACGACCTAAACACCAACATTGCATCATTTACTGCAGCAACAGCAATTCCTCAGTGCACTAATTGTTCACGTAGGCAACTAATCGATATATATGTGTTTGATTATTGCGCACAATTCCAGTGATTTGAAGCATTTTCAATCATTTTGAACCGATGTTAAACGCGCATTGAACTTTGTGAACTTTCAACGTTACTTTCATCACTATCGTTGATATCAACTGGGCTGCTAAAAATATTTAATTATATTGTAACATTGTTGCAAGTTCCTAAAGATCATTTAATCATGTAAAGGCAAGGTTTTGCAAGGTAATGGTCCATGCTAAATCGATAAATGGCAGATACACATTAAAATTTTGAAGCGGTTTAAGTCGTGGTTGTGCATCCCGACGCAAAAATTACGCTTATTTGAATGTCAACGAATATTTCCAGTGTCTTGACGTGCAGATATTTGTGACATTTGTAGCAAGTTGTATAAGAAATTAATCCACCAAAACTTTGAATAGTTTAAAGTTATACACGTGACTTTTTCCTGTCTCAAGTGTTTGTTTTTGTCAGTCCAAAGATCAAGTTTATTTAATTGTGGACCAATCTCTATTGAACTAGACATTAAACGTGGATTCAAAAACTTTAAAAACTTGACTTCTATCACTTCACATCAAGTATATTTAGTAGTTTTGCACAAAATCATATGACTTACTTATTTCCATTTGAAAGCGATCCATCTTGTGGAAGGAAAGTATCCAACTCTGTCGCTGGTTTCTCCGACTAGAATAAATCATCACCATTGAGTAAAAAATGATTATGATCAAGCTGTTCTGATCAGTTTTAAACGAAGCAATAGTCGGGTAACTCACCATTTTATGTATTTGTTAATCCTCTAATATAAAAATTCAATCCAATCGGTGCGCCCCTCGTTGCCACCAGAAAACTGTTCAGGAACTAGTGAGCTTTTATAACTGTCCAGGATGAAGGCTTGCTTCCTCCAACACAGTCCCCACACGAATGCGACTCAGTCCTGGAACAGAAAGCTTATAAAGTTATCAAGTAAGCGAACTGGGTCTGCTTGCGTCGGTCAGTGATGTAAACTGAGCAAGGCGCTAAGCGATTTAATGTACGGTATCTAGATAGATGTCCTGCGAACGCTACAGGTCTCCTCTCTTGACGTAGTCGCCAACGATAAGGCGTGATAAGTGACAATCCACGTACGTTTGCGATCGTAAATGGTTTGCTATTGAATGTTACGCAATGCGCCTACATATCGCTAATGTTTATGATGTCAGGATCGGCAATTTCGCGATGGTGCAACACTATAGTAATTAATATTATGGTTCGTAATGTTTCAAAACATACATATTCAAGGTAACATATGACAGGATTATGTCCATGTCCTATGACATCTATTACACAAATTAAGCAAATGCAAGCAGTGGACTGTCAACCCAAGCAACGTAACGGTGAAAGAAGAGATGATTTTTGTGGTGTTCCCTTGCACTGTCATGCAATTACACGTATGTAAATCACAAGTTGCATCGACATCAACGTCAAGAATGAGAGATTAGAATGTTTAGCATGCGGCAACGCTGTCATGGACATTTGCAATGCAAATTTGTATTTATGTGCTTAGGGAATGAATGATTTTAACTGAAAATAGTCACCACTGGCATCGTCAAACCCATTCACTTCGAAAAGAACTGCGCCAAATAAATCAACACCGTACTGAAATCAATGAGTGTAACACCAGAAGTTATTCGCATAGTCTACTGGTAATAAGAGCATACTATTCAAGTTACCATTGTTCCTAGATAGGACAAACACTAAATGTAATTACTGTAATATTTACGGTGTTGACAAAGGTCCAACATTAATAATTTCATTTCCAACTGAAGCAACTTGAAATGGGTGTAATTGAAATCAGTGCAATAATTTAACTGAATGACTGAGATATTTGATTTGGATGCAAAGTTTGCTTAGAATTTGACTTGTCGGATTTTATCCAACCTTGCATTATTTTTAAATCAGTCATTACACTGCACAGACGAAAGTTGCATCCTTGGTTGCAGCAGTAGCTTGACGTGAGTGTAGTGACAGGCTGAAAATAATCGACATAGAAAGTGACGCCAAGTCGGGTCAACTAATGAAAACTAGCGACGGTCTAGGAAATCCATCTCTAAGATGAACTGTGTTACCATAAAACTTCAGACATTTCCCTAATTAGTTGAATTTCTCGCTTAATTTCAAAATAACCACGAAATCTGTGAGTCGATGAAAAGCGTCAATACTTATAGGAATTTCAACTGCAATCAATATTGATCTAATAAACTCTGCTGTATCATTCACTTAACAATTAACTGTCTAGAAATTCTTTTATAGATTTCAAACGACTTCATTCAAAATTTGCGAGTCTCTTGCTAAAGAGTGAAAAGTTTGACAATTTCCAACAATCGCAGATGAAAGTAATTTGTTTTCGACAGCAAATCCTAAACACATGGCACGCCTGACATGGACTTGAACTTGAGATCAACACGCAATCATAAATAATACTCGTTTCGCTTTGATTAATTGCTAAGCTTCCACGCGTTTAATTAGATTAGATGCGAGAAACCGCAATTCAATTAAACCACAAAAACGCAAACACGCGCCACCAGAACATGTGAAA
>JAODGC010014895.1:44267-76604 GCA_027574925.1 Ecitoglossa quadriceps | reverse complement strand
TCAATGGCCTCCCCTGCGGATTAAAGCAAGAAAGAACCCAAATCAACCAAATGAAACCAAACCAAGTGCAACAAAATTAATCTTGTTCAACAAAATATTAAATGTTAATAAGTTAAAAGCATGCAAAGTGTTAACAAGAAAAAGAATTGTTGCAAAATGTGAGTATTTGAAGTCATCCAAAAAGCAGGGAAGAAATCAATCAATTTTTTCAAACGTTTGCAGGTTTTTAGAATTTTATTAAAAACGTAAACACTTATTTTTAATATATTCATCGGAACCATCACAATGGTTATAACCAATTGCAAATACTTCACTGGTTAATATTCCAGCAAACAATAACCTCCATTATACAAATTCCAAATAATGGAATACGAATTTGTTCAATTAGTAAAGTTACAAACGCTGACGCTGCCAAATGGCGAATGCCGCAATGGCAGCAAAAGCAATGCCTGCGCCGACAATCATCGTATTGCAATCAATAGTAGTAATAATGGTAATCTTACCGTCGACTGCGATGCGCTTGAGTGCGTCGTTGATCGCCTTCATAAACTCCTCGGCGATCTCTGAACTCTTGAATCGCAGACAGAAGCTGCAGTGTTCAATCTCGCCTTCAGAGAAATCGGCGACGGCAAATAACCAGGACTTTTCGTCTTTCTTTGTGTAGGAAACGTCTGATGTAAGGATGTGATTGAGGCAAATCTTGTGAACTTGTTCACGACGCATAAGGACCCTAGAAATAAAAGACATCCCTCAATGAATTTCTTTTGTTTTGTTTAAATTAAAATTATACCTGAGTTTACGCTGTTCCTTCTGGAATAAAATCTTGAGATCACCAATTCCACGTTCCTTCCACTCTCCAGTGGCATGTTTGTACAACTTAGCCCGATGACAATACACAACATCTTCATCTTCTTCACCAGTTACAACAGTAACTTTATCAGGAAGAGGTATTACGGGTTTAAAAGTCACATTTGCTTCTTCTTCCTCATAGTAGGAGTCATCCCCACCTTCATCGTCCAACTGCTGACCGCCACTTTGTCTCCTAGGTGATCTAGGAGTAAATTCAAAGCCGGTTTTACGTGGAGACCCAAAGACCTCTTCGACCTTATCTGCACCATCTACTGGTTTGTCTACTTTGGGAGTGTTTGGCAATGAGAATGAGAAACCAGTCTTGGCTGGATCACTTCCCAGAGCAGCAAATGAAAACGTTGACTTCTCCTTAGCAGGTGTGCCTGCCTTTGTATTTGATGGTATTCCGAAACTGAATGTTTGCCCACCAGTTGAGAGATCAACGCTCTTAAGAGTATTCCTTGTCGAGTCCGGGGTAGATTTATGAGGTATAATGGAATCTTTAGGGGCCTCACAGGACAAACAACACAACGTATCACCATCATTCCTGGTATAACACTCTTGACACTCCCGTGATCCTTGTTTAGGTTGCAATTGATTTCCAAATCCAGAACTTGGGGCACTTGTGGTTGAAGATACTTCACTAGTATCTGTGGTATCAGTGGAACTCACAACGCTAGTTGGAAAACCAAAAGTAAATGATAAACCACCGGTGGACAGATCAACTCCTTTCAATAGTGAAGATGAACTATTTGTACTAGTAGAAGCGGAAGCTGGAATCCGTGAAGTTTCACATGATGCACACTTGACCTTATTTTCATCATTTCTGGTGTAACATTCTTTGCACTCCCACGATCCTTGTTTTGGTTTAAACTGATTTCCGAATCCTGCGGGCGATACTGAACTAACGGTGTTCGCGCCTCCAAAGCTATATGAAGCTTTACTAGCATTCGCCGGTGGTTTAATACCGAAACAAAACGAACTATTATTAACAGCCGTTTTTCCAATGGCGTCATCCTTAGGTGCTTCACACGCGACACATCTTGAGACCTTGGCTTGATTCATGACCAGACAGTTCTTACATTCCCAGTCACCTATTTTCGGTTTAAAGGAATCGCCAAAACCTTGTTGCAAACTTTGCTGAAGAGATGATTTAGTACTTCTTTTATCAGATGCCTTCTCAATATCACTTGCTGGACCTCCAATGTAATTTGAATCATCCATTTCTTCCTGACTCTTCTGAATAATGTGCAGAAACTTGATCGCCAACTCTTCAGTCTTAAATTTAATTGCCAACATCTCCGTGCTGAGTACACCTTCTGAAAAGTCCTTCGCGCACCACGTTACCGCATTTTGTGACTTGGCCATCTTAGTAAACTTCATCTGCTTGAGAACTTGATGATTACAGCATACTTTGTGGACCTGTTCACGACGCATCACCAGTCTCACAATGTTACTCCCCTTGAGTAACTTCATTTGACCAATACCTCTCTCCTTCCATTCTTTGGCATTTGAATCATACCTAAGTAACTTGGCTTTATTCTCAAACAGAATCTCCGAATCTTCTTCGCCAGTCTTGACTTCAACGATATCGGGTAGCGGAACAACTGGTTTAAACTCCGCAGTCGGTACAAAGTCATCACTGTCATCTTCCTGCTTCTTAGCAGGGGACTTGCTCTCAATGCAGGTTGTTTTAACAGGTGTTATAGTTGTCGCTGATGTTGCCGGAGATGATATAGTGCCCAAACCACCAAACAAACTAGAAGCTGTAGTCTGTGTAGCGGGTACACTTCCAAAAGTAAATGAAGAAAATGGTGTACTCGCTGGAGTGGTTCCACTTGTAGTACCTGTTGATGAAAAACTAAACGCAGCAAAAAGACTCGCTGCACTCTTCGGTGGGTCTGATTTCACTGTACTGAGCAAGAGTGTTTTCGCCTCCTCTGCTTGTGGTTTAAAGGTTGGAGGCGACGTAAACTTGAATCCACCCAAGTTAGATGGTTGATTAGTAGTTGAAGTAGAGTTTAACATCGATGAACCACCCATGCGTGCCTGCACTCTTGTTGGCGTTAACATACTGCTCTCAGAGTCCGAAGTAGTTGCCATGTTACCCAAGGAAGTTCCGGAACTAAATGAAACAGATGATGTAGATTTGGTCGGCAATGAAGCACCAAAGGAACTAGTAGGACTCTCAAATGTCACAGCAGTGATACTCTTGATCATCTTGGACGAATTAAAGCAATCAGCGAATTTTTTAGCCAACTCAGGCGTTTTAAACTGAGCTGCAAATGTTTCAGTGACGACTGAACCATCTGAGAAATCATAAGCTGCCCAAAAGTAAGCCTTTTGATTCTTCGGCAACATGGTCAGTTTCATATCCTCCTGAAGATAATGATTCGCACAAATTTTATATACTTGATCTCTGCGCATTAAAATTCTTACTTTGCTGGTGACATTGTGCTGGAGGATCTTCAGCTCACCAATGCCACGTTCTTTCCACTCCTTATCAACATACTTGAAGAGTTTAGATCTTTCTTTGAACAAAATTTGTTCGTTTTCTTCTCCTGTGGTAACAGGTACTTCATCGGGTAGAGGAATGATTGGCTTAAAATCTGGACACGGATCATGCTCATCATCTCTAGATACATCACCTTCTGAATCATTGACAGTCCGATTGAAGCTATTGTTCAACGATTTTTCAATTTGAAGTCCCAATGCACTACTGGAGTTGTTAATTGGTTTCGGAGATGATTCAACCAATGCTGAATAAACTGGCGCAGAGACACTTGATAATAAACTCTGGGTGGATACTACAATAGGCGCCTGACTCAACACTGACGGGGCATTCGCTAATGAGGACACACTGCTAGGCAAAGTGATCTGATAGTTGTGAACTTTGTTGCCCTTGAGATGTTCAGGTGGAATCGTCACGGACAAAATTTGCGCTTGGGTAGTGACATTCTTCGGCAATGGATCAGACGAAGTTATAACTACATTAACGGGCGCTGGCTTCGACGTATGAGTTGAAGCTACACTTGTACTCGTTGTAGTCACGATAGGTGCAAGTGTTTGAGAGGAATGTGTAGACACAGGGCCAAAGGACAATTGCTGCGGCGGTTGTGATAATGCAGTAGCTGATGTCGTTGTTTGAGTAGAAGAATTTCCAAAAAGATTAGTCTGAGAATATTGTGGAAACTGGGTTATACTTGTGATCCCAGACATAAAACTAGGAGATCCTGCAAGGTGTGCCCCTTGAGCCAATGAAACTGCTTGCATACCAGTGGCGGCCAGTTGATTGTAGCCTTGCAAAAGGTTCATGGCTCGGTAATCTGCAGCTAGATGAGCGGCAGCTGGATCTGTTGCATGTTGTGCGTATCCAGGCAAACCACCCACTCCTGGCACTTGCGGTAGATTCATTCCCGCCATGCCTTGATAAGGATTATACAGTGGATAACCATACATTGCTGGACTTGCGGGATAGCCTAGACTTTGCACACTTTGATTCACTTGATTAATCCGTTGGTTTTGATATAAGGAGGCAGATAAATTAGCGTGTGCATTACTGATATTTGTTATATTAGTAAGATCAGCCGAATAGTCATCATCAAAGACATACAAATCTTCCTCGCTGAGTTGACTCTGTTTATTCTTTGAAGACGCTGCCGCGTTTTTCTCAGCTGCATCTTTCTTAAGTTCGGCAATCTCACGCTTTAATTCATAGACCATATCATTGACGTTCCTCATGTTATCCAAATCATCAACCCTCTTCTTTATATCCTTGACATCCTCAGCAATTATCTTCAATGCCTTCAAATCATTGATTGTAGAAGTTAAATCAGAAACAGTCTCCCTGAAGCATCGTAACTCCTCCGAGATAACCTTCTGCGTGTCTAAGACAATTTTATTCTGTTCCAGAACTTTATTCAAAGCCATATCTTTGGAAGCAGCCAATTGACGAATCTGAGCATCTAATCTTTCCGGCGAAGGCCTTGCTTCTCTTACTTCCCTCCTGGAATGTTCATTCCTTTCATTTCTGAACGGTGTCATATGTGTACCATGATAGCTAGTTTCCAATCTGCTCATAGTATAATTCATATCACTTTCAATCGACGACACGTTGTCATCAGACATACCATCACACTCATTCCTGTTGTTATCTGGATCTATCCTTGCCAACAATCTATCAATCTTCTCAATCTCAGTGAATAGCACTTCACAGAGTGGGTGCTTAGGATCAACCCCAGGCATTCGCAGCCTGTCGGACGTGACATAAAAGCTGTTTCTTGCTTTGGTTAACAGAATTATATTCTGTGACCTCATCTCTGAAGTGACATTCTCCGATTTCAAATTGGTTTCCTTCTCAGCCATCATTTTATACATCTGCGCAAGATAGAAGGAAGCATAAGGATCAGTGATGCCTTTAAAGTAATTCATTGCAGCCTCATAATCCTTCTTTTTCATTGCTTGCCTGCCCATGAAAAGTTTACCGTCATTAATGGCCTGAAGAATTTGATCTTGTGACAAATATTTGGCTTTGTGTTCAAACATTCTCTTCTTTAGTTGTGATACATGTTCATGTTTCTTGTGTTTCTCAAGTAGATATAATGCTGCGCGCCAATACAGCTCAGCGCGGGCATCATTTGCTTCAATTTCGGACTGCTTTGCGACTTTTGAAGCACGATCTGTGAATGTAGTCGCGAGCTGCACCAAAAGTTTCGCGTCCAAGCCATGATTACCGACGCATCTCACTGTTTCAATGCCGCGGATTAGCGTCATCCGTACATCAGTCAAGTCCTGTGTTGGGTGATTCGTAAACACTTTATAAGCGCACAACAACCAGGAGTCTTGGTTGGCTGTTCCCAAAGCTTCAGTGCATGCAATGGGAAGAACAGGGGGCTTGTCGGCGTTGTAATAAATCGAATTCTTCTCTTCATCTTGTTGTGATTGTGCACAAAGGGTAGCCGCATAGATAAACGATTGAATATCCAATACATTCAACGTCTCCGCAGCACAATTGGTAAATGTTTTGACCGTATATTGCAGACCCGAAAAGACTGCAAGTTCATAATCAGACAATTTCCCGGATAAACCTAACCAGATATGATGATGGAGTGAATCAGGATGCACAAGTTGCGCGGTTTTAGTATATGAAACCAAATCGTCTAGCTCCGGAAGCCTAACTGGTACATCCAACAATTGAGTGGAGAGAATAAAATAAGACGATGCTGCTTTGTTGTGTTGCTCGCGTGATAAAAACAAGAATTTGAAAGTTTTCTCACGCCACGCACCGATGACACCGTGAGTACCACGCTCTAGAATTGTGTTCTTCCGGTCATGTGCGAGACTAGTCAACATATGACCAGCCTGTGCGCATCTGTAGGCTCCTTCACGATGCCACCGTTGAATTTGAAGTCTCGAACTATGTGTAGCTTGCTCCAACCATAATCCCCGTAAATCCGCTGGTTTGAAGCTATAAGCAGCAAAGAGAAGTGGAACACCCATCTGTCCTGCTTCCCTATACTTGATCAACGCTTTCCGAGCCTGTTTATACATCAATGTTAAAAGATGCCAACAAATTTGTCCAGTGTAGTGCTTGATAAACTCCTGTACTAGTTGCTTGTGTGGACATGCTGAGAGTTTATCAAAAGCTAAGTGCATAGCTTGGTCAAGTTGAAGAACAAGTGATCCATGTTCCAATTCTTTTGTCCTGTCATTTAAACTAAGAGAGACATAACGGTCCCATGCAGAAACATACATCATCCAAAATTCCCAGGAAAGAGCATTTTGTGCATTGCGGTATGCACCGAGAACATCAACCACAGCCGCACACCAATTGAAGTGATTGAGGTAGAGATCGATGTGTTTTTGTTCGATGTCATAAGCGTGCGTGTAAGCATCTCTAGCACGATTATTCTGAACGAGGTGGTGGAGAAGACGGACGCGAATGTCGGCGTCTAATGGGCGCGATTCCAGCTCTTTGAGGAGGAGGTCGGTGACGTCGTTGGGGTTCTTGCTGGCTGCAGCAACGAGGCGCTCTTTCAGCTGGAAGATGACTGGGTTGTTGGGGTCGATACTGCGCGCTTTCTCGCAGTAATAGCGTGCACTAGCGGCGTCAAAATGGTGCTGTTCTTTTGCCATCAATTCACAAACTAGTTTTGCATGAAAAAATCTATTATACAATGTTCCACCAAAGATTGCCTGAAACAGATGGATTCATACTTACTTTTAAGTACAAGACTATTTTGTTTGCAGTCAAGCTCCAAACTTAGCCTGTAAGCTTCCAAAGCTTGTGTTGGTTTCCCAAGTTTCTCTCTAATTTTCCCAAGAATGTTTTGACCTTCTGCAGCGTATGGACGGGTGCTCAAATACACAGTGACATAGCGAAGAGCCTGTTCGTACTCGCCGATCTTGTAGTACATTTTGGCAAAAGCCAAGCCCCGCAAATTGCGCTAAAAATACAAATATTTTTCCGCATGATATCATAGTTGAAAGCATTTGAAATCGAATTAATTGAGGTTATGCCAAATCATGCGGACACGCCAAGTCGGCCTAAGAAATATTATTCTCATTCATCTTCATATTAAGTCACATAATGTTTTGAAAAACATATCCATTTATATTTGTTTACAACTAAAATGTCCTTGGGGATGCCATAGGCAAACATTAGAGAAAAACAAAATGGTTGAAAAACGTTTCATTTCTAAGCGGCACTCGCGCCAATTTTCCATTTTCTAACCCTCAAAGAAAATCCATCCTCTACTTATTCGAGCACGAAAAACTACAAATCACTAGCTAGTCACTGACAACATATGGGGCAATAAGATACAACGTTATCAAAAATTGCTGAAATCTCATACATATTGGTGGTTTTCAATGTTTTTGGGGCAATGTACGTTGAAGTTTGTAACTCACCTCGACGTCGCTGTTCAAGTTGCGCGTACATTTCTCCACGTGGTCGTCGATCTCCTGCTTGGTGTTGAACATCTTAGAGGCGAACTGAATCACAAACTACGCGCCCATAGGACGCTAAACAAGCGCCTTTCGTATTTAACGTCTGTTTTGCGTCTCGAACGTTTCAATGGGACGCCCCGGTTGTCCTTTGCTTCACTCAGCGCTTTTCATTCGTTGCCGACTTGATGTGCGACAGCGCGCGAATTAGGAACAGTGGCGCTCACGGTGCTCAGGTGGTGAAAGTTTGAACAATTTTGACTAGAGGAATGTAAATCCCTAGTGACAAGTTTGAATTATTTAAAAAATGCAATAAATTTATATGTAACATTATTATAAAACAGCTTGTGACAAAGTATCGAGAAATAACATCTAAATAGCAATATATAGATATAATATATTTGAAATATATACTTCCACCCAAATATACAAATGTTCCGATTAATATAATCAGTATAATATCAGTTTGAATCAATTATGTCCTCTTTTTACTGGTAATTTGAATAAACTGTAAACAAAAGGTAACGCACAATGTAATCTCGCACTGCATCTGCTTATAATCAGTTTCAATATTTTTACCTTCATGATAAACTAGAGCATTTAAATTAGATTCGCAACGTGTGCCAAACAATAGTCAATCAATAAAGATTTAGTGTTAAATTATGCTGCTAACCGATAGGAAAAAATAGTCACATCTGTTTACACTTGTTTGTATTGTCAATTTCGTAAGAGATGTCTTTAAAACTTTTGATTGCACAACGATTCGTAAACACTTTGCACACCTCCTCCGCTAACTAGTTTGATATAAATTTACCACCATTACACTTCATAAAACACCAAAGAATGGGCCATACAAAAAGATTAGTTAATTATTTAGCTAAGTAACGCTAGAATATTATAGATATTGCGTTAGTTTTTAGCCGAACAGTCTGCGTTTTTCGCATTAACGTCGCTTTTTTGTTTGCTTAATTCCTTCCCAATCAACTGATAACATTGATATACCCAATCACACACAGTATGATTATACAATTACTCCACAATAGATATACAATAGAGATATATATTATATATATATTCATATATAAGTTATATAATAAATTGTGTCTGAATATAGTTTTTAAACTTTTCATACTTTTAAACAGACTTGCACTGTTCGCACTTGCAGCCACTAACTTGTCAACGTGGTTAATTGATTTAAATAAACTCTTGTTTCTTTTACGGTAAGGCCTTCGTGATGTGTTTGACTAAACGCACGCTTTGATTCGTTAGACTTAAATCCACTGCATTGTCACTGATCATAAAAGAAGACATCGAAAACCTTATTTACTGTGCATCACTCATTCCAATAAAACTGGAATCCATCAAGTGCCACTGCAATCCTTAAAAACATTTCACATGTTTCGCTAACACACAAGTCAATCTAATAAATATAGCGTCTCCCTTTCAATATCTCTCCGCCCGTAGCTCTCAAAGCTCTAGCACCATCAAACAACGAACAAAATTTCATATTGCAACCAAACGCTGGTAATCGCAACTTGCTATCATTTGAACAAAACAAACAATCATTGTACTAACAGCAAACCCATTGGGTTTATTATACCTATACCTTTTACCTCGCGTTGGCGAAAACTGTTTCATTGTGGTATGTGTCACTTATTCTACTATTTCGTAATCTTACTATACGTTAATTTCAGTTGGGTGGTAGAACTAATAGATTACTTATCATCCTCGCTACTCCATCGCTTCTCCTGCTCTTCTAGTTCCTCCTGCCATCGCAGTTCCAATGCACGCATATCATTCGCGATGTCTTCTTCATACATCGCGTTATCCGTGTAATTCTCTCCGAGGTTTGTATTGAATGTGGACACAAGTCGATTCTAGACAAACAAAACACTTCCTACATTAGAAACGTCGTCTTTAACATATTTCTTTTCACTCACGAGTCGCGCTTCCTTGTGCTTCTCCTGAATCCCTTGTTCAATAAGTTGCAGTTCCTGAGTGAGACGCTCTCCCTCGCTGAGAGCTGGCAATCCTCCCTGAGTGACTCGTTTCAAGTCGTTAAGCTGTTGCTCCAGGTTGCGGAGTTGCTGCTTGACGCGCTGCGACTCCGCGAGCACCTTCTGCGTATCTTGAACGCGCTGATAGTGCATTGGTTGGGAACCAATCATGATGTATTCACCATTAGGTGTGGTGTAACACCATTGAGGGGCTTGGACTGGAGATGCAGCCGAAACAGGCCTACGACCCTAAGAAGCAAATTATTTATTCAAGATTGCAAGCAAGAAATAAGAGTAGTACGTACGATGGTACTGGAATTACTGAACTGCCCCATTGAAACATTCGACGGCATACACATATTATCCTTAGGCATCCTCGAAATGGGGCCATATTTTCCTGCATTATTCCCACCATCGTAGGGAACATAATCATCATCAGTAAGGATGGAATCCGAGCGGACAAAAGTCGGCTGACTGATACAGGTATTAAAGTTGAAGGGACTCGAACTATTCTCCAATTCATGCTCTTGTCGTGCATTATTTGTAGCTGTGTTACTAATAGCTGTTGCTTTATTCTTCCCCACAACTTTTTCCAACTGAGAAATCACCTCCTGTTTCCTCAGATGCAACTCAGCCAAACTTTTGATGCCTCTAGGCGACTTCTTCTCCCGTTTATTCCCATCCTGCACAATTGGTGCGGCGGCTGACGCCCTCAACTGCGACAGTGAATATTCTGTAGTCGTTGGTGGAAAGAACTGCACTCCAGTCACATTATGAGGTGTTGATACAAGTGTAGATTGTGGATACAATTCAGCTGGATACAACTCAGTTGCGTACATTGGCTGGGTAGAAGAAAAGTTCCCATTGGAAGGATAATACATATTTTCGTATCCTGTATGATGGACTGTGGTAGGTAAAACAGCAGTTGCTGTAGGACAGAAACGAATTTGCGACATTGAAGAGATATTCACATTGGAAGGGACTGTATAGTAGGCTTCTTCTGCAGAAGGTGGCAACGTTTGTGGAGATGAGTGAAGATTATGAGGGATTGGTGAGTGACTATCGCGTGAATCTCCTCTTCTTCCGCCTACTGTTGACAAACGTTGTCTATTCTTAGCTCTATACTTCTCTAGTTCATCTGCACTATGTGCAAAAGTACAATTTGTTCCGCGAGGACAAGAACCACGTACGGTCAAATCTCTGCACATGCTGATTTTATATTTAGAATGTGGAGAATGTCCTGTATCTTGAACCTTCCTAGATCCATGTTGGAGGATAAAATCAACAAGTCCAGCCACTACAGCTCTACCTGCATCAAGAATATCCGCACACTCCTTCCAAGTTGGGCTTGCGGAATCTGAAGTAAAATCAATCGAAGCTAAAAGGTCTAAATGTTGTCGCAGCACAGATAATTTGCCCGGATCGCCAGTCCGCTGTAAAGCAATCACCAGTTCTTGGACGCTTTGAGCAAAGGACTGTGGAGTCTGCAACTTGTCAATAATACTCTGCATGTGGCTCTTGTGCGCTGCATCTCCATACAAAAGCGCCGACCACTGATCCGGAGCGATTCTCAATCCAGCCTCAGTTGCAATCTGCACGATTTGTGCATCGTGTTCTCTTCTCAACGCCTCATAAGTCCTAAACTCTTCTTTTAACTGCATCAACGACGAATCGCCTTCTCTTTTTGATACTTTGAAGCATGATGCTCGATATAACAACTGCACAACATGCCCGATACTGGTTTTAGAAGCTTGAGGAAAGTGAGGTTCTAATCTCTGTACAACAAACATAACTAGAACTTTCCTAGACAACGCCGAGCCATCTTCTAATGCAAGCAGGACTAACTTCAACACTTCTTCCTGCATAGCAGGACCTAGAAATTGACATCCTCTGCCTCGTACTGCAGCCCACAAATTCGCCGACAACTGCTGTGAATTTTGATGCTGCAGAATCAACTCAGTGACAGTTCTTTCTCCTAATGATCTTGCTGCTCGTAATGCTCTCGTACGGCCTTCATCCTCAACCAGCTGACAGTTGACTAAAGTAACAAGTTTCCTTTGCATTGGTCTGCTAAGTAAATTACTGCAACTCGTACCATTGCAATTGTTGCTGTTCACATTACTTGAAGTTATATTAGTATTTGAGAGTGGTTTAAGGTAGAGTGCCAAGTCTTCAATGCATTTTTTCGATGCTTCATAGTTCTTGAGCTGGTCTGGTGGGATGATTTTTGCGTCGATTACTTCCTGGATTGTTGTAGTTATGCTTCCAACAAGTTGCAAGAGTGCAGTGTTGATTGGAAGAGCTTCAATTTCGACGTTGATGTTGGTCTGGTCGAAGGGGCATTGTTTACGGTGGAGGTTGGAGAGGCACGCCCGACACACCGTGTGGCTGCAGCCCAAGGAAATTGGAGCTCGCAGCGAGCCGTCGAACTCGTTGACGCACACGGGACATGTTAGAAATTCTGTCCACTGTGGAGCCTGAATTGGCATTCTAAAAGCAAGATAATGGTATGAAAACGTGTGAAACTTATCACAGAAATTAAGAACACACAACATAAAGAAGGAACCATGACAAGTAAAAACCACAGGAATTTCAGTATCTGAAGTAAATTCTTACTTATTGGAGCATTACTATGTTGAAAAAACATGCTTGAAATCAGCATTTAATAAACCAACCAAACACAATAATTAACAGCCTACCAAAAACAAGTTCAGCCTAAAGACCCAAGTAAAGCATCCTTACAACATGCCCAGGATGTAGAATGTATTCATTTTGAAATCTCAAAAATGTTATCAAACAATTTCGTCATATTGCATAACAATAACAAAATAATTGATTGTCAATTGTTTTCATAACTTTCCACAACATTTACATCCCAATTTAACCCATACCACATTGCCTAAAATATACAAACATAACAACTTAACGCCGCTCAATTAGAACCCGAATCATGCTACCTTATATCTCATATCATATAATACTTTGGATTTCCCCAACTGAGCTTATCAAGGCAAGAGGATTTCCGAGAAATTTCCTTGCGTGACCTTTAACCTTCAAATTCACACGTTACGGACCCGGATTTTATCCGATCTAGAAGGCATCCCGATGGACCACAACTAAGCTCTACGCATGATTTTCATGTTTCCATGTTCAACATATGCTAGATAATGAAATTGCGCTACTCTTCGTAAGATCTTTACGTACGTATTTATCGAAATCAAGCGATGACATCGTCAGATTCGTCATACAGTTTGCCACCTGGCCAACTTCGACAAATGTCGAATTGTAAGCAAATTAGACTGAATTTAATAATGAAAGTAAGTGTTTTGAAGCTAGTGGAGCTATGTGGTTATTCAAGGAAACTCACCTTGATTAGTAGTCACATTAAATCACATTATGCACTGAAAGAGACGTTAATTTAGCGAGGCGCACTTCGACATGATCACTTCGAACGGATCGCTATTGCTTTGGTTTCGTTGCGTTTCGGTGTGTTGTGAAATTGTTCGAGAATGAGCTGACTGTGCGCAGAGAGGAGGATTTCGTCGAGGTGAGTGACTCGCTCCTACGTCACGTAAATTGAAACAGAGCCGCATAAACCGATATTCCACCATAAAATCAATGAAGGAACCTTTGTCATCCCAAGTAGACCTACTTCATCAACATTTTTAGCATTTAAGTTAATGTCATCAGGCAAAAATGAAGCGAAATCAACTTACAAACTGTAGTTCAAGATGAAAATCTTACTATTTTTTGTTCATGCTGCTGCGGTTAGCAGCTTTCAACGCCCTCTTCAGCAAGATCACATCACGAACGTTCTAACCAAACATTTTTCAGAAGGCATTGGAAAGCATCGGACGCATCATAACTACTCAAAATCACTCTGAAGATGTCTGCAAATCCCGAAATACAAAGTAAAATTGAGACATACCATGATTTTATCGAAGATAAATTAAAAGACGATCTCAAACAAGCACAAGCGGCACTGGAACGTCTTCAACAGGAGAAGCAACATTGGATGGATGCAAAACTCAATTTCAAAATGTTGCGAATTTTTAAGGAAAAGTGTCCAAAACAGGATTTAACAATAGATATTCCGATAGCTGAATGGGGAAACAAAGCAATTGTGGCTTCAGCCACTGTTACTAACTTGGATCATGTTTATATTAATATTGGTTGTGATGTTCGATTGAGAATGGAACTGCTTGAGGCTGAGAAGTATGCTGCAATTAGAATAAGAGCTGTGGAGCAACATATAAAGCACTTTATGGATATTGTGGTGCAGGTTAATGTACATATTAAGGTTACTTTATTAGCTATTAATGAATTGATTGAGTCTGAAAAGTCTAGCCAGGTGAGGAGTAAATAAATAAATGTTAGTTCTTATAGGAAGGTATATTTATGTATAATCATATGTAGCTTATAACCAGAAATGTGTATTTATTGCTTTGGTGAGTAGTGGAATTCTATTTTCTCAAAGGTCCCAGCAACTAGGTGTGCTGATATTGAAACAACACGTAACTCTCTCCGTAAATATGTTTATTTTATAAATGTTTATAGTTACTTCTGTATAATGTATGTACATTCATTGAAAACCACATCAAACTGTATAGAAATATTGACTATACGTCTTTTTGAGTACATCTTCGTCATAATCAATTCATCTAACTTCTAAGTTAGTTAACACTTTTGCTTTTGTTATTTATTTGTCAACAGTGATATTATGTCTGAGAATCATCAGTAACTTATAGTTTAATTTAGACTAGGAGTCGCATTAATACTGACTTTTATTTTCATTATTCCTTTTATACCCGCATGGTGGGTGTCAGGTTCTCGTAGTGTGTAATTGTGAGCGTACTGTTACCTATAACAGCCTTAGACCGACACCGTACTCAACCTTCCACCACTAGCCGACCGGTAGCTGGACCGTTTGTTCGGAGGATGCAGATCTCTCACTTCGGTTTCAACTACAACGCTCCCAAAGGTGGTGTTAGCAGGATTTAAGCCCGCGATCTGCCAACTCGCAAGCCATGTGTGCTACCAAGGCGGTTAATACTGACTTTTAGCTTTGTTTTATTTTGTTTGTATTTCATCACTTAGTTGCTACATTATTTACAATGCTTGATGTTTTAAAATTAGTTTAGTTCCTAATTAGGTAAGTTTCATTTTAATACTGTACCAAAATTTATTTTCTTGACTTGTATGATGATTTGGACTATTTCTGATAATTACCATGTTATTCTCTTAGGTTTTGTTCTTCGCCAAAAAGTGAATTCCATTTGTCTACTCTTTCTCGGTAAAGAGATCTATTGGTAACTCTCAAGAAATGGATGTAATATCATTTCAGAAAGGTCTAGAAAATTGATATGATTGGCTTTCATTCACTTTAATCATTCCGTAATTATTTCAAACACCATTTAAGCAGCCAATACGTGGTCATCGAATGGAGTGCTTTCATTAATGTTGCTAAAAGTATTGTTACGTAATTCAACATCGTCCTCAACTTGGATCTCTTTATCTTCGTTGCTATTCAGACCAATTTCGAGATTCTCTAAGCTTTCAGCGTCAACACTATCGTCATCGTTGTCATCAATTTTCTCCTGCGTGTCGGGTATTTCCCCTTCAGTTGTGCTGGAAATGGCCTCCGCTTCCGCGGTGACCGAGCCTCAAATCTGCGAGTAATTGGTACAGAGTGGCAGTGGCACTGACCATTCTCCGTCCGGAAGGCATTTGGGCCGCTCGGCCTCCAACGGCGCTTCGTAGCCAGGATTGCAAGTGATTTGCAGCTCGTCGCCGGGCTCATATGCGAACTTTGTGGGAGCCATGACACCATTGTCTGGTTCGCCCAAATAGGGACATCGCGGTTTACCTAATAACATCAAATAGTTACGTTACACATCATTAATATACTCACTCATGTTCGTTTGACTTGATTTAGGTTGCATAGAATTGATGTTGCATAAAATATTTACAAAACGGTGGTGGATGCGACCAGTATCCAGACTCGGTACAGATTATACTCGCTTCCCCTTCCAAACTATGGGCACCTCTGCAAGCAAATTGAACCAGACTGCCGACTGCATAGCGTCCTCCATCCATTCCTGCTGATTCCGACTGGATAAGGTGTCCATTAACAGGGACGATTGGAGGTGGACATTGAATGGCTACACAACGAAAAATAATATTCAAGTGTAAGTGAAATAATCTCTATAGGATTATTGCAAATGTTATCGCAGTGATATTATTCTAAATGCCTGGTAATAACACATCACAAGGACTCTGTCCAAACATTAAACCCCTGGATGTGTAATTTCCGGTCATTCCAGACCTAAACATAGCGTAACTAGAGTACTAGGACATTGTTTGGACTAAAACTCGAATAGAGGCGAGAGGTACGCACGTGCACATTTCGGTAGTGGTCCACTCCAATTGCCGTCCAGCTCACACTCCAATCCCGGAGGGCCTATCAACCGATATCCCCAAGCGCAACCGAACACCACACGGCCTCCGAAGGTGGCGTTATGCTCCTCGATATGGAGATGGGGTTCAGATAGGCCGTCGATAGTGTCAAGAGGTGGACACATGACGATTTCGCATGTTGGGACTGGTTCAGACCATTTTCCTGTGGACACAGTCAAAATTGATAATTGTTTGCCAAATATTGACTAATCATACAGCGTGTAGTTTTAGAGTTAGCTATTTATATATAGCGTTTATGAGGTCTAATTGGACTGTAGAGATCGTTCGCATTTGGTAAATTCAGCGATGCGAAACAGAAAAATTCAAATTCGTGCATGCGCAGCTTGAATAATTCTGCTGGAATCGAGTGCGAAATTTAGTAAAACGTGTATTGGAAACTTTTAAAAATGATATGTTGCTTTAATTCATTTGCATACCTGAGGCTTGACACGTTATGTTAGCATGTCCTTTAATTTTGTATCCAACGGGACATTGGAATACTGCAGTGTGACCCAAACGAGTACCTTCAATGCGTACAGTAAGATGCATTCCGGTTACAGCTATAGGTTCACAATGCACAGCTGCAAATGGAAAAAAAAAAACAAATGAAAATGATGTTTGAAGAGCAGAAATGTTTTGACTTCTTAAAATACCCTGAACTTCGATGGTAATTTCAATACTTTGTGTATTTCAAATTACTAAAGTATTTTGGTGCATTAATATTTGTTTTGTGTCTTTGTTTTTGCAGATAGAATATTTGAAATTTCAACTTCCAAATTACAAATCCGGTCTTTACGCTCGACCGCATCCAGTCATGTCTTGGTACAAGGCATAACTTTACAGAAACAAAGAAAATGGTGGTTGTAGAATTGTAGAACGGAGGACAACGAAGAAGCAAGAACACAAAATCAAGATTTCCGGATCTCCGGATGCCGGAACAGAATTGAAACAAGCTTCTGGGCAAAACTCTTCTTCAGACTTGTCATAATAGAAATGGATGGTTTTAAATTTGCTCTAAGCACTACTAAACTGGTGTATTTGGGATGAATCAACGCTAAACCACTCTAATCACTACAACAATACAACAATTCACTGTGGAAATTAATATATAGTTTACACTCGTAAAAACGAGTACTGGTACCGGTATTAAGAATAGTTAGAATTAATTATAAATTTAATTAAAGCTCTCTAGAGTGGCGACGTAGATGCAGTAGTAACGTTACAGCTAATTAGTTTACGAGTATTGCATGGCATCATGTCCTGAATTGTTGTGAGTTGTCGTGTCGCTGCCTTTATCACCGTTATGCCTTTGTTTCATTGTCCCCGTCGTCCCTATTCGAATTCTATCAGGACACAACTAATTCATTCACAACGCGTACAATAAAACGCATACAAAGTTTGCAAACTTGATATAATTCTGTTGTAGAAAATTGCATTCCATATAGAAGTAATTCACAATTGAAGTAAATTAGAAATTCCATTTTATCGCAGAACTTAATGCATTTTAACGTGAATTCTCCAAGCTTTCAAAGCCAAACATGTTGTACACGTATACGACATGTCGCACGCAGAGACAAGTTAAGTTTGAGATGAATTACCTTCGTATACTACGTGTACTTGATGCTGGGCTGTACAAGACAGCAAGTCATGCACGTTTACTTCGAAAGTGTTCAGCTTATTATGATGCAGGCAACCAACATTGCCTTATTATGGAGTATTGTAAATGTTGAAATTATTTAAATGGGTTACATTGGCAAACATACCTGCCACGTGTAAGGTAATTCCGTTTGTAATTCCTCGAGGGGTTGCACATGTGAACGTCCCAGCATCTTGCGGTTTTGCGTAGTAGACGGATAAACGATATTTCCAATCACGTTCTTCGGCTGCAATCGCCCAACCTGGAAAATGTCAAATTGCAACTTCATGGAGTTACGAACACTATGAAGTGAATCCGAGGGAATACTGAAGAAAATACAAGGATTTACTACGCCACTACATTAAAAATATGCAACTAAAGGTAATAAATTATTAAACGTAATATGCTTCATTCATAGTATAATTTCAAAGTGTGTAAAAAATCTCGGGCATTTCGGTAGTTGTATGTTCCGATATAACCTAAAAACTACAACTTTTAAATTTCAACAGTTTCCATACGCTTCAACCAGTTTCAATGGTTTAATATTATTTGCAGCAGTCTGGTGCCCTGTAGTGTTCATATTCACGTATGAACGATATGACATTCGCAAAGAATAAAAAAAACACAACGCGTAATACCGTAAAGCAGCAGGGCAGTAAAGATAATCGCTGGACCAGTTATGCCCGTACAGTTTGAACATTTCACATCGCGTCCTCTTGCCGGGCGATCTGCATAATTCGCGTTTCGCGTGTCGGTGCAGTAATAATGTGCGCGTTTTGCATAACATGCTGGCGATGCAAAGATAACTCACTGCCTCGCGCCTGCTTTGCATCTTTGTCGGCGAGAGGAAATTGTTTCGAGCACCAGGCTGGGCATAACTGCGACTGCCACATGCAAAACCAGCAGCGGGGTTGTGTGAAGGCTGCGAAGCACCATGAAGGGTTCAGCAGCTGAATAAGAGTCCACCGCGTCCGGGAAACATGCTGCCTACTGTCAGCGACAATGGGGCAACTCGAATTTACGTCCGAATGTGTCGTGTTCGCCTGGCTGCGCTGTCACGGCAAGCAAAGCGAAACAAGGCCAGTGGAACCAACGCAACGAATGATGGATTACCACCGCAATGATCCCCCAAGCAAACACTTACATCTCTAACAATCTACAATCAGGAGGTAGATATATGATACCCGAATACTTAGTAAAAGAAGTCTTGTTTTAGTTATTTGCAGTAGGTTTTGCTTATCGTGAAAACCAGTCCATTCACACATCAGTCCATCACACTGGAAATGTGCAAGATTTAAGCTCGGCGTAAATCCCAGAATGCTCTTCGGAATGCTCATCTAACATCTTTACAGGTCTCTGCCATGCCACATTCTCACGCACTGCACACTCGCATAAAACTTAACGCCAACGTCGGGAAAATCCGGCAAGGCGGGAAAACATCAAGCGACAGCTTGCCAACCGAAGTTTATGTTGTGCACCGAGCGCGCGACGCGATAGAGCAAGATTGCGCAAGGCGAAAAAGGAAGAAAAACGTCGGTGGAAAACACGAAACAATTCGCTTCCGTGGAGCGCTGGATTTTCGTGAACACGACAAGTACATAGTGCGAGTGGGGTAAATAGCCTGAATGCCCCAGCAGCCTCTCCGAAGTTGCAGCCAACACTCAGGTGGGCGATGCAAATGTTTTTTTTTTCCATCAGTGTTTGCAGCGATTTGCACCAAATGTCGCAAGTGTTACGATATTTGACTGAAAAAATTTGGCAGTTTAAACAGGTTAAGGTAGGTATCAAGTGGAATATTTCTGCAAATATTTCAAACGCATTATTACGCTTGATGTTTCCAGTAAGTATGAATAAGCTAAAAATCCATTTGTGCTGTGCCTCAACACATTCCCATTCTTTTCGCAAGCCATCATCCGCAATAAGATTTTTTGCTTCGCCAATCTCTCATGAATTATTACAATCAATCTACGTCTAACGTTTCTCGTAACTTTCGTTTCGGCTATTTTCAAATTCCTATAGTCGTATTCTATCTGTTTCCGATCCATCGATAGTCTTCTAGCACCCGAATCGTGTTCTTGCCCGAGTTTGGCGCTTGCGGTTTGGGCTTTGTGCTATGTGGCGGGTTATCTATCGATAGCGCGGCGGTGAGGGTTAGTGGGGATGGATCGTATGTTATCCTAAGTTTTGGTTTGAGACGGAGTCGAATCCACAAAGACGTAGCTGACGCTTCCGATTCTTGAATTTCCGGCGGGGCGGAAATCACTATCCACACATCACGTGTCTTTAGGGAGCACGGCACGAAAAATAAATGGCGGGAAGTATAGGACATAGTTAACTTTGAAAATATTGATGGGATGATTTTTGTGAAATTCCTTTGTTGGCTTTTTCTACGTAATAAATTTGATTGATACGTGATGTGAAAGCGAGGAAAATGCGCAATAATTTAAAGTTTGCTAGATGTTTTTATCCATCTTCATAGAAAAGTCTTGAGATGGAACCTCAAAAGAAAGAATAAGCTATATATTTCTCCAAAATTGATGATCTTGTAATAGACACTCGCTTATTCTTGATGCTCTGATCTTGGCCGTGATAAAATTTAAAGCATCCCTTTCGCCACGCACAAAAAGACCTACCATTTGTTATACTCCCCTGTTTTTATTTGCATGTTTTGCACCAGACGCGCCGCTGCGGGTTGATTGTGCGCGGTGTAAAATGACAGCCGAAAAAAATTCAGATTAATAATCATTGTGTGCATAAATCCACCTTTCACACGGCCGGCTCCGGATAACGCCCGCCGTTGTGGGAATTGTCAGCCGGCGGAGGCGGCAGTGGTGTCCGCTGTGGGCGTTCGAAAAAAGTGTCAACATGGGGCGTATAAATCACTCGTGTTCCGTACGTAAATTTTGTTTAATTTTATGCACACTTTATAAGTAATTTAATATATCATTTTGTGGCCTTTTTGTGCGGCTTGTATTTGAATATTTGATGCAAAAGCAATTTTCGGAGCTTATAAATAATGTTTTGTTTTGGAAGCTCCCAAGTGTTACGTAAAAAAAACCGAGTGTTTTTTTGCCAAGGAAAGTTTTAAATGAGATTTTAAGAGCATTTTCAAGATTTTTCCGAGGAGAAATGTGTTTTAAATGTTGACGAAGTAAAATTGCAATGAAAAACTGAAAGAGGCATGCGAGTGCGCTGTATTAATTACTAGTAAATTCCTGCAATCGACGGAGATGCAGATAAATCACCAACATAAATAACGCGGAAAACGACAGCTTCGACGTGGGGAAGCAAATATTTCAAAACGTGTTGACCACTGCTGACCAACGCCGTTTTACTCCACTCCAAAGCATTTTCCACCTCTACACACATTGTAGTACACGCTGTAATAGTTTGTTTGTGTTTGTAATGGGATTGTCAAATGCTTTTGTGAAGTATGGAAGTTTAAAACACGTGTTTAAACTCGTGGTAATTTAAAATTCTCAGAAAATAACACAAAAAAGATATAAAAACACCGAAAAGTTACTGGGTAGCGTCCTAGATAAATCTAGCTTAATGTAAGAAAAACTAGAGGCAGTAAATTGCGGAAATGTGATGGAAATTTAGGGTACAAAACAATGCTCTAAAAGCATCACCAGAGTCGATGAAAGTCCAGGGAAGATTTGAATTGACAATTTCCGCGTTTGAAGGATGGTAAAAGACAGTCCCAAATGTTGGGGGTAACAGAGGGATAGTCAGGAATAGTAGGAAATAGTGATGGAAGTTTAGGGGCTGTCGGACGTTCCTTCATTCAATGTGCAGATTTGGTGGATACAGTGTAAGGCTGGAGAGTGGATTGCAGAATGTAAAATCGCAGGCGAAAAGTTTGCCAATGTGTCGACAGCTGCGTGGACGCGTAGAGTGCGGGAGTTCAATTTGAAAGTTTTTTCGGACACGAGCGAAGTTGGGACCGAACGCACGCGTAGAAAAGTGGTTTAGCATTTTTGCATCGCAGACTTTTCCGAATGGCGGAGAAAAGGCCGGTAGCGGTTAACTGGAGATGGTAAAGTTTTTGAATGTTTCGAACTGGGGATCAATCCAAACCAAATACACATGTTAATCTCAGAATCTCTGGATTCAGAAATGTTACATTTTGCAGTTGAAGATTTCACTGATGCGCTAATCGAGTGGCAATGGTTAAGTTGGGAAGATTTACGTTTTTTTCTGCTTGTTGCACTGAATGCAAAAATAACTATTTAAAGGATAAATTGATGTTAGAGTTTAACAGATACACATCTCCTGGGTATAATGTTTGAATTGTCGAAAACCCTTGCAATCAACGCAATGAAGCAATACAGATAGCACTTGCCCTCCACATCCAGGTCTTGGTTTAATGAATTAAAATCAATTTTGGCGCTGCGCACACGTTTTACATTCACTCGTCTCGGATTTGCACCGTTTACGTCGGAATTAATGTCGCACCGGACGAGTTCCAATCTCATCTTCACTTCTCGCAGAATTGCTCCAGGCTGTGCCAAGTTTTGCAAAACATTCGTGTACATCCCTATACATCACAACCCATCACGTCAAATTACTCTAGATTACGATGAATCACAAGCATTCAGACATTTAGAGACTTCAACTTGATGTTAAATTTCCTCCAAATAGAATTTACAATTTCCTTTTGAATTTACTTTACTGGTTTGCTGTACTTTATTTTTTCCGAGTTTCCTTTTTATTGTCATTTCTAGGATGATGTTGTGGAGAGTATCTGTATGTAACTGAATGTAAATAAGGACAGTTAAAAATTCGGTAAATTTAATTGCTGTGCAATTAAAACGGCGTCGCTCATTCATTAAAATCATGTGGCATCTTGCAAGGGTTGGAGGAGAATAAAATCTGAATTCGCCTCGGACGGTGAAATACAGCATTGCACTAGAGCAATATAGAAAAAGCAATGGAGAAAACGCTAGAATGAAGTAGGATAGTCGGAGAGTAGGACAAATTGTGGTTTGCGCGCAAAAAAAAAACGAGATTACCCTCATTACTTTCTTTATGGTGGTTGATACGTTTTCTAATTTTTGCATTGAAGAACGGAAGTTATACCGGGAGCAAAAAGGGAACTACTAGTCTAAACTAGTACTTTGCTTGTAAATTTCGGTTTGAAAAGTATGAATTATGAATGTGATTCAGTTTTAATTACTTTGACCGATTTGAAGAAAATCATTTCCCGTTTTGGTGTAAAAGCATTTGCGAATGTTTCGCCGAGTGCTTCATGCTGAGCTTTTGATCGTTTACGCAGGATTTGCACGGAAACGACGATGTTTCCGAAAATCTCTGCTATCGCGCCTCAGTCATCAGTAGCACCCGAAGGAATTGTGCGAATGCCATCGTTGCGGCACCGCAAAGCAGTAAACCACAGCGTCATCCCTAATTACAGGCGCAATTTGTGCGCAATTTCAACGAGCTACTTCTCACCAGTAAGTACAGACATTAAAGAAATAGATACAGTACTTAAGTTGAGATTTTATTTCACATATTCTCAATGTTTATTTTAAGACACGAACTCCAGTTTCTTCCATTTTCATTGCATTCAATTAATTCATTGGTATAATTAACGTGGTTATCATAGCACTCAAATTCATAGTCTCAACGTTGGAAAATCCTAATTTTCTAGATCTGTTGAATCTAGTCTATAACAATGTGGGGTCCGGAAGATGCTGCCCTCAAACGCACTTAAACAAAAAAAGTAGCGAAACGAGCAGTTAGAAAATTGCACTTTAAGAAAATGCGTAGTTAATATCTATTTACGTGTTACCCTTAATATTCTACTGATTTTCTATAAAGTATTTAATAAATAGTTGAATAGTCACTTCATAATTTTGCATTATTTATTTTCGCACGTATTATGAAAATATTACGTTCGAAATTACCGAATTGGCGCATTTTCCCATTAATTCAGAGAATTAACAGTGTTAAATCATATTAATTAAAAACTACGAGTGCGAGATTAAATTTTAAACTATAAATTAGAAGCGTTGATCACAAAAGCCATTCGAGGATGTGGGCGGCTGAAAATGTTCAAATGCACACAAATTAAAATTTAAAATCAATATTCCCGCGAGTGTTGTACAAATTGAACCCCTATTAAACAAATATATTCCCGATTGAAAAATTTAAGTTTATACAAAATGCTGTTAATAAACGAACGCTCTTCATTGTTCTCTAAAGTTTTCAATGAATGTTTTGTATGTTTAAGTCCAGGAACACTTGGTATAAGGATTTGGTGCGCTTAAAATATTTTTCCCTAATCAATAATGTAATCCTAATATCAAATATTCACCGGTAATAAAGCTTTTTATATGTATTACTGACTATCACAACTTCAAATGTTTACATTGGGATAAAACGTAAGCAGAAATATGTTAGGCGATTTTTGTTCTACGATTTCTTGTCAATATCTATTGATCTAGCTAAGTGTATTAAACACGAAATTTGATTTAATAAGTTTCTCCGTATTATGTTGCATTTGCCAGTACTTGGAACGCTCTGAACATTAATGTTTTAACTTGGTGACTTTATAGTTTTATCTTAAAGAGCTGCAACCTCTTTGACACGCTCTTAATAAGTTGTATAACTTTCGATAAGTTTAAAGGGTTTAATGCGGCCACAGCTTTCACAACGTCGTCGACGATGCTATTTCATGCACAACAAAACTCCTACGTGCTTTCACATCTTATATGTTCGTTAAGCCGAAGTTCAAACATACCGATTATTCACGGTAAAAGTTTACAAACGGTTAATTTGAAGTAGTATTTAAATAATAGCAGCTTGTGGGTCTCCTTTAAAGATTTGTTTCGTTGCAGGAAGAAAGGCAACCTACCAGTTAAATACTGTCCAAGTTGTGCAGTCCACGTCCAATCAGGCGACCCCAAACGACGTGAAAATAAACATTCCAGGTGTAATGTTGATCCGGGAAAGACTGCAAGCTCACCACCGGGTTCAATCGATGCAGAGCCGGATGGTATCCGAATGAGGATTGTTGGTGGTGCGTCTTCTAAAATGCAAACCAAACAATTCTGTCTTTACTGCATTGTGACGCGTTTAATAACTAATTTTTCCTCACACACAAAGGAGACATAATTTGGTTATTAATTAATGTATTAGAGTGGGCTTTTCCACCCTTTTTGTGGAAGCGGTATTTGTGTTTGTTTGTTTTAGGGTTCAGTCGTGCTGAAAGGGACGGCTGAACCCTAATTGGCCCACATTTTTCGTATTTTATCGCAATCGCCATCTTTTGTCCGCGCCGCGCAGACAAAGCGCACATATTCGTGCCGAAAATGAAACTCATAAGCTTTGTATTAAACCTCCCCGAAGAGGACTTGAAACTTTCAATGCGGAACGAACGACGCCCGGCTACGCAATGAAAGGAAATGAAATAAAAGCGCAGACTCGCTGTGCAGGGCAGAAATGCAAAAAATGTAGGAAACCTACCAGAAAGGTACCCTTTCAGCGTAATTGACCTGAATTCCAACCCGTGTTGTACATTCTACGCGATTTTCCTTACTCCTTTTGTGTACATATTATTCTTAAACATATAACAAGAGCATATTATTACTGCAAACAAGCTTTCCGCCAGGGACTTTATGTCTTCTGAAGCACTTTGAATGGTATTGCGCTGGTTGTTGCGGAGAATGGCGCGTTTCTAGTTTTTGGCTGTGCTCATACATCTGGTATATCTTTGATATTTCTTTATGGCACTTCTTGAAGTTTGAAGTATTATGCGAAACGATTTTCGGCAGAGATGAAAAGTTGGCGCGGGGGGAGTGCGCCACAGCCGGAAAACAAGCAGCGACGTAAACAAAGCCGATGCAGACGGCGACGCCGGCAAAGTTGGTGTTTTTCACAATTTTCCGCGGTTTGCAAACGCAGTAAAAATAAAACGAAGCGCACGAAACATAATAACTAGCTGGAGTTGCACGACATTCTTTCGACTAACGTTTTTTATTGATTTTAATATTGAGAATATGAAACATTCCAAGAGGAACATAAATATTTGCTGGAATTTAACTTTCAATATTAGCACGAAGAAAAACAAACACAAATTCCCCTCCTCCCCTCCTCCTATCATTAAGTTTTTAATGCAACAGGGGTATTTTTTAATGGGAAGAATGTTGTCGGTTATAATTAACTCTCCCTCAGTGGTCCACATCGCTCCACTGCACCCGTCTGGACACTTTACTACACTTTCAGCATTTGCAGGAGCGCGCACGCGTGCACCGAGCGAAATTAATTGAAACAACCCATCGGAACACCGCCACCTCGCCAGGGCAATCTCGGCTCAATGCACCCGGAACTATTTGCTCAGGATCAGTCCCAGTGTCATCACTGCGAATCCCTGAACGGCTGCAGTTAATTCCTATGTCCCTTCATTTGACAAGCTTTGATAACAAGCCGGTCAATCCCATGGTATTACTGATGCTTTTAATTGTTTCATTTTAGCGATAACAGAAGAAATAGAAAGGAATACGGTACCTGTAAAATTGGTTAGGAGTGTTGTGGGGACACAGGTTGGTAATTTTGATGACCACTCTCCATTCTCACATTTCGGATTTGATACGCCCAGGAGTTTGTACATTCCTAACTCTTTGCAGCGGGTTTGAAGTTTAGCTCCGTGCGGAAGAATCCAACCTGCCGTCTGAAACAATTAGAGGGTATTATTCAAGTATTGGTGTAACAAGGTAAGAAGGCACACATGAAGTAAATAAATATAATTTTAAGGGTTAAGGTATCCTCGTTAGACCGTCACTCTGTCTGCTTACTTTTGTTTGGTTTTGATATTTTAGCGAGCTCAGGTTTCGGTGTTTTAGTTTGTTTAAGACTTTGTAAGATGTCCCTAGACAGTGTTTTAAGTTTTGCAAAAGTTGTGTGCACATTCCCCACTGTTCTCGATGCTCTTAACTCGTAAGTACGAACAATATGCTTAGTTCTCTGCTTAGATATTCTACTTTACTATAATGTCATGTTTAATCTAGCTGAGTAGTTTTAGTCTCAGTTTCAGAGGGTTCTAATGCACTGATTTGAAATCCTATCCTGACCTAGAGCGACTCAGTAGGTATTGAATATAGTATTTGGTTACCACAGGCTTGTGCACATGTACAAATCAATTGTTTCAGCAAATTCGGAATTCCCAAATGTGAGAGTTTTGCGCACGCTGGTCAAAATGCAATCTGCGCAAATAAGTTTTCGATTATCCGATACGAAAGAGAAACAATGGAAGTCTAGCTAGTCCGGCTTGTCCATGGGCCTGCCGCATCGTCAAATATGGCAAACACTGCGGTTGACGTGAAGCCACTCTGCAGCTCTGCACGCAGGGTAAGTTTGAATCAAATTACGCCGCACGGAAATTTAATTAATCATATTGAAGGCCAGTTTGAAACTTACCAAAACCTATATACAATGCGTAATTGGAGATTATTCTAGTTTGGACAATGTTACTTATTTGCAATCAAATTTATTATATCCATTCTAAGTAAAACATAAATTCCCAGAAGCAAAGTAGGACACGTTGCGTATAACAAGCAGACCTAAATATTTCTGGATGCAAGTGACATTGATGGCCTAGGATTTTTCCCCGACTGGTGGTGCTGGTGACATAAAATATACAAAATTTGCAGAGTGTGCAAATTAAACTCAGCTTCACTTCGCTGGGGCTTAATTTACAAAATGGGCGCTGTCCACAATTTATGGCACTTTATGCACCCTCTTCGCACCACCTATGTCCTCCATACAATCCACACTGCTGTAGCTCTTAGGTTATATATTTAATGTGTTTCCCAAACATCATCTGTGCTTGTGGCGCTCTGGTTGTTTTCTGAGTGTTTGCTGATGATGACATCGTTATTGCAACCACTAACGCAATTGAACGACACCCAGGAATGTTGAGCAATTCGTGGGGCATTCAACAATGATTAAATGCGTGTAATGTCAGTGGTCTAATCGAGGAGATGTATATCTTCTAAAACCCTAAACATGCTGCGAATGTTACCAAGTGCTATAAACGTTAGAGAACATTAGTAACACTTTTTTTTGAAATTGAACAGTCTGCCATTAATGCAACATCGTTACAGCGCTCTGTAACATCGGTAGTGCTAGCAAATGCTTCAGAATGAAGTGAAACAAGAGTGGAAACAGTGGAAACCAGCTTTGTGCATCTTCGAACATCTTTCAAGAGTGGAAACTAATTTCGAGGAGGTTGAACTTGGACTTGGGGTGCGATAATAAATGAATGCTTACGTGTATTGTTACATTCCGGAAGGTAACCAGCAGATGGGGGCTGATGTATTCGAGTTTGCAACTGCGGAAGAGAGGGTGAAACTTGCCATTATCTGCAACCAAGATTACACAACATATATTAATCAATCTTCGTTCCTAACACTTTGCAAGTACTCAAACATCTTACTTTGCATCTCACAAATCAATAGTAAATAGATGGATTCACACAAGAAAGGAGAAAGGAGACAGCTATTGTTCGGTGTACTTCATATGGTTGTGCAACACTTTGTATAAAAGTTATCATATATTACCCTTGTTATACTTAGCGTGCCAAATTGCAAGGGTTGGGAGGAAACCGCAAGTTGTGACTGCAAATATTTAGACTGGTATTTGTTTTAATTTAATTTCGGAATTTAGATGTGGAGTTTCGGAGCAACACCAGATGGCATTGCACGTTTTAATTGTTACCAAGTTCTAATATTATTGCGAAGAAATTTAACAATGCATAAATAGCTCTTTATTATGGCTGGAACGAAGCTAATAAGATTGTGTGTGGATTTTCTGCGCAAAGAACCCTTTCGGACGTAGGCAGATAGTCCTGCTTTTCGTTATTTGAGTTGGTTTTTGCGATTGTACCATAGTAACACGAGTTTCCTGCCTGAGGCACGGGAATCGCA
The DNA here is from genome assembly GCA_027574925.1 of Ecitoglossa quadriceps. NCBI lineage: Eukaryota > Metazoa > Arthropoda > Insecta > Coleoptera > Staphylinidae > Ecitoglossa > Ecitoglossa quadriceps. Next base: position 47,793 of record JAODGC010014895.1, on the reverse strand, counting down.
ATGAAAGAAACGAAAAGAAAAGGAGGTTGGGAGGCGGCGGAATTTACGGTTTAATTATCGCATCCGCCGGCGCTTTATTACACGTATTTCTCATCGCGGATGGGTCCCTTAGCTATTGTTATTGTTATAACAAAACGTTTACATGTTCAACATGCTCATGCTACATCACGCATATGAGATAAATTTCGAACATTTTTGGGGCAAACATTTGAATGTTAGGTTTATCTTATACTAATACAGCTTAATTCATGCTCTAAAGTTGTATTGTATCAAAAAGTAGATTACTAGTGATGATAAAATTGTAAAAATAAAGAAAGCACCTGTAGGTATGATGTAAAATTGACTCTATTAAGGTTGACATCATCGTAAACTCCTATTTTATAGCTGCCAATTTTGTTTTAGTTTACCTTGTTGGTCGACACATAAGGGCCCAACCCATTGCCCAGCAATACACTTAATCTTGCACAATCGTCTCTCGCCCATGGGCCCCACCGACCCCAAAAACTTCACCTCTCTAACGTGACTGTACTCATTCTTCAGTTGTGGATCATTTGCCGCCGCTGAGGAGCCATTCTTGAGCAAATTCGGTGGCGGGCAATTGTCGGTCGTCAATTCTGGAACAGAGTGTATGCGTTACGTACGGGATGGTAATAATACAACGAGCAATGAGTGTACTGCATCGGCTTATCGAGATTTATGCTAATGTGATAATCAATGGTAATAGTTGATGTAGTGGATCATAAATACGCTTGCGATGCATAATTATTGTTGGAATGTTATCTATTGCAATCCGCCGGCTATTAATCATGTTTTAAGTGATAACCATTTGATGAATTGGTAATTATGCGCGTTATTTGCACTCTGTGAATTTTTATACGACACCAAGAGCAAGTAGTTTTATGTGTCAGTTGCTTTTCGACGGATTTATCTCCTTGACTTTTGGGCTCTTATTTAGAAGCCTTGGATTAATGATGATGAAACTATAACAAAAGCTCTTCCGCTGCTTTGGTGTTTGTGTCACAGCGTCGGCGTACAATTCGCACCCGGTTCGGTTACCTTTAGGAAACTTAATTAAAAATTAGCACCATTTGCAGCACTCGCACTCAATTTTCATTCTCAGCAGAAAAAATTCGTACTTTAGGTACTAGTAATAGTTTTATCCACTATCCTCCGAAAGCTCTAGTAATACGCTTTTATTAAATTATTTAATATAGGACATAAAACGAAGGAAAACAGAATCAAACATCGATTTTTTTTTGGGGGTAATTTTTAATTAGGTGCGCATATGGCCTAGAAGCCTCTATCAAAAGCCGAATGAAAAGTAATAAAACTTTGCAGCTACTGGCTTTCGGACGAATTAAAACCAAAGTACGATAATTAAAGCGGGCGTGCAAAAAAAATCATAATAAAACGGTGGCGGCGACGTGACAGCCAGACTGTAATGGAAAAAATGGCAAAAGAGTTAGGCGCTGAGCAAAGTGTTAAAAGTTTCAGCGCTTCAGGGATGTATCGGCGAAAGGAAGGACGAAAATAATTATGAGAGTAATGCAAACAAAAAACATAGAATATCACAAAGGGGAAAACATTGGACTCATTTCAGGTGCTCATTAAAAGCACCTGCATTACATTTTGGTACTTTTAATTACAGCAACTTTGTGCAGAATGCAATTCACTGGCAAAGTATAATCACTTTCCAATGATTCTTGAATTTTTTACAATTTATAAAATTCCATTCAATATTACACCCCAACGTGCTTTGCATCTCTCAGCATAGCGCGTCTGAGACGAAATTGCGAATTGAATTGCAATTGCCCCCGGCACCAGGGCGATAGTGACTCTAGCAGCACGGCAATTGCAATCGATGGCAATACCGGTAATACCAGAGCGTGAAAATTACCCCCATCGGGCATCCATTGCAAGCAAATGCGGCAAATATGGAATATGCGATTACGCATAAAACTGTGCGCCCATTGGCACCTCTTCTTTGCTTTGGCGCGTTGTACAAACCAATTTTTTACTTTACATTCCATATCGTACGCAATTCGTGTATTTTGTGCATGATCTGCACAATTTGATGCAATTTTAGAGGAGGCAAATGAAAGGGCAAATATTCATAACATGGAGGAAGTAGGTTTTCTTGCTTTTATTGTGGATCCGCATAGTATATTGGTATTGGTACAGTTTTATATTAGTTTTGGAATATTGTGGGAGGAAGTAAAAGTTTACGGCTTTTTTCTTATTAAAATAGTTTGAGGAGTTACTAACGTGACATAAATCTAAAAATCAAATATTTTATTTACTTAATTTGCTTTTCGGAAGTTTGGAAGCTGAGATTTTACGGGGTTGAATTTATTTCAGTTTGGAAAACATTTTATGATGCTTTACAAGATTGATAAAAGTAACTTTTGTTCATATCACCTTTAAAGTCGTAAAAACCTTCGTAACATTATATTCCCGTTTCGAATGTTATTTTTCACATTTTCGCCTAAAACTATTAAAATCCCACGAAAATTAAACTCCAGGACCAGCATCTGCTAATATAGCTGCCACTTTCTTATCCAAGTCAACTTACAACTTTTCTTTCTCATTTCCCTTCGCTCCTCCATCTGCTCAGTACTCACAAAATTACAAAGTTAACACTCCACTTGTATCCCCCCAACCAACACCGTGAACTGCTGACAAGGAACAAGGGCGCGGCGCGAGTGCAATTTGAGTGATTGCGATTCCAGCGCATGAATTTCCACGATTTTCGCAAACATTACATTCTGGTGGCACGCGTTTCATCTCCGACCGTCATTGCATTAATATTTTTGCATTCATGAGCCCTGGAAATATTATTAGCTGAAGAGTTACAAGTGGAAATGTGAGTGTTTTGACACAACATCACTTTGATTAAAGCCATGCTGAAGTTGAAATAAAATATACAGATTAGATAATACATCTCTTACATTGGGAGTGGTTCAGCTATCAATTTCGCTTGGATTGGGCTGGTAGAACGACCCACTTGATGAAGTGAGTTAATCTAGTCGAGAATAGAGTGGGGTCTGTATGAAGCAGGTACCAAATAATACCTCAAAATTCGCAATAATTGCTGTTATTTTCAAGTATAAATAGAAATTATCTAAAACATATCTAGTATTTTTAAGCAAGTGGTTGGTTAATCATGAATAATTAGTATCGTATCAATTGAATTTGTTTTCATGAGAATTATGGTTTTACTAGTGTTTTATACTGGCGTGTTTTGTATTTCTTTTATTGAGTTTATTTGCATTGGTTTATATGAGAGATGTGATGTTGCTTGCTTATTATTGCTTATGCAACCTGTACAGTTGAGTTGGATTTTGTATTAGAGATTAGTGCTTCTATGGTATATGAAAAAACTGGCTGTTTTATTGAGGAGAGTAACTTGCAATAGATGTTGTTTGTTTGATGGCTGAGTGTCGACTGTCATACAGTTTCCAGGATTTGCAGCCATTAGACCGCGGTGGCTTTGTGGCGCTGGCGTCGAAGGCACAAAGCTCGCAAG